>ATSW01011164.1:0-13823 GCA_000444245.1 Botryllus schlosseri
CGGCTGACACTCGTCAGGGGTAATCGTCAGCAACTAGTAGAGAATTGGAAAGAACATTCTATATTAACAATCGTATCACAAAATATGACGTCACCGTCACCGGTATGCAATTTCGAATAAGAGAGCGTTCAATGTCCTATTTTTAGACGGTACACAAACTCCTTTCGTTGACACAGCCTTGGCTGGTGTATTTTGATAAGAGTCGACTTCAAGGCACACAAATGAAAGTGTGAACGGCCCTTCCCAATTCTCTACTAGTTGCTGACAATTACCCCTGACAAGTGTCAGCCGAAAATATTTGGGTTCATTTCAATATGAATATACCATTCAAGGATATAATAATATTGAAATAAAACCAA
Organism: Botryllus schlosseri; assembly: GCA_000444245.1. Classification (NCBI taxonomy): domain Eukaryota; kingdom Metazoa; phylum Chordata; class Ascidiacea; order Stolidobranchia; family Styelidae; genus Botryllus; species Botryllus schlosseri. Next base: position 360 of record ATSW01011164.1, read on the forward strand.
AAATTTTCGGCCGACACTCGTCAGGGGTGGTAGTCAGCCAACCAGTAGAGAATTTGAATAAACATTGCATATCAAAAAAGACCTACTTGATCACATCTTGTCGTTATATTAACACTGTTGTCCTACCTCGCCCGGACATTGCTTCATTGATCATTTGCTACCACAGTTTACTTTCTTTTTTATTTTCCGTTTTAACTAACATTTTTTACAGCCAGACTGTATAGAGTCAAGTACACCTGTTTGATGCGGGTGTGATGAGACCAGTTGACCTTCACGATCGTATCGATCATTCCTATCTGATACCGAATACTGTACATGCATATTTTCTGTACCACCGTCATTGCCGTCTGATTTTCATGTATTTTGGTTGGATGAAAATAAAGACTCTCTCTCTCTTTCTATCAATAATCGTATCACCAAATATGACGGCACATACCATTCAATTGTGCATTGAAGTCCTGCACCTCCAAGAAGCTGCTCAAATAACAAGTACAACAAGCGACACCTAATTTCCAGGCAATAATACGATGTACCGTATACTTCAGATTACAGCATTTCTCAAAATCAAGGTCCCACCTTCCCGTGACGGAAATGATCTCGTTTCTCAAAAGCGCGTCGTTTTCACAGAGCCAGTCCAGGAGAAGTTTGGTCGCCGGCAAGGCAGGGTNTTCCAGATCGTCAGCGTCGTCGCTGTACGCCGGGACACAGCTCACCAGCACTCCAAGCATTTGCACTATAATAACACAAATACGTCACGACACAGAACATCAAACTGTCGCTAACAAGTCAAATTAGTTGACTTGCCAAGTTCAAGGACTAAATCACCAGGGGAGCCATTTCCAACTCTCTGTGGAGATCTGTTGTTGGACAGAGCCTTAGGCACAATAGCGATAATCTACACATCCCAATGAGTTGGGTTATTGTTACCACACTGTGAACGACTTCAATGCAGCAGGAAACAAGCCATACTGCAATTAACTTCATCTACTATGACTAACGATTACATTGAGCAAACGGAACAATTAAAATCACCATAGTGAGCGTAACAGCACTCTGAAACTCTGATTTATTTTTGAAATTGAANTCCAATCATCGAAACATATTAGTTACCACCAACTGTGTAAGTCAAATTCAAATCCTTTCAAACCATCGTCTTCCTGAATATTACAAGAAAACCCAATACATTCGAAAATGGGTTTTACAGTGATAAGACTTGTGGGGTTTTACGGTAACAAGGCTCGGTAACAAGGCTCGATAAACAAGTTATCCGATAAAGCAATCATATCTGCCAGAAGCGAAAACANGTCTTATCAAATGATTCGATCACAAAAGCAGCCGCTCCAGAGAAATTAGACTTCCGCGCATTAATGCAAACAATGAAACCCAATCAAACCGGCATATGGCTGGAAAGTAGGCTTTCCATTATCCTCAAACAAAATCCCATCCTCGGACAAAGAGATGACATCATAACGGAAGATACAAGTCCTTCTAAAAAGGGGTTTCAGGCGCATACTTGGACAACTCGAATATTTTCAGTTTTTTCCAAATTAGACTAGAATTAGATTTATAGCTACACAGTTTTCACCAAATTAGACTAGAATTAGAATTATAACTACATTGTTCTCCAAATTAGATTAAAACTAGAATTATAGCTACACACTTTTCACCAAATTAGAATAGAATTAGAATTATAGTTACATTGCTTTCCTAATTAGATTAGAATTAGAATTATAACTACAACTAGAGTTTTCAAGTTAGACTAAAATTAAAATCATGCACCCAGTGTTTCACCAAATTAGATTAGAATTAGAATTATAGCTACACAGTTTTCACCAAATGAGACTAGAGCTAGCAACTAGCATTATAACCACAGTGTTTTCCAATTAGATTAGAATTTGAATTAGAGCTTCACAGTTCTCACCAAATTAGACTAGAATTAGACGTATGACTACAGTGTATTCCAAATTAGATTAAAATGAAAATTATGGCTGCAGTATTTTCCAAATTAGACCAGAATTTGAGTTACTCAATTTGTGAAAACTTGGACATTGAAGGAAGTTCAGTTCATATCATATCAAACCAGAGTTCATTATCATGTGCATGAGAATGGCAAATGTCTGTACGCCAGGCTTGACACGTTTCGCACCACATGGTTCTCCTGTAGCATTTTCAGGAAAACCGACATTAGATTAGAATTGAAACTAGAGCACAGATACATTCCATAAATTAGATTACCAGGATTTCGCTCCAATTAGTCTAGTTGCCTAAGTCTGTTCGGCGCACAACACAAAATCGCACCGCGAAAAGCCAGCGCTCACCAGTGAAAGAGACCAAGACATTCCAGGACGCTTCATCTTCATCACAAATCCCGTTTTCGTCCGCAAGATCACCCGACCTTTCACCTGCGATTGCAGTCAATAGTAAATCCAACAAGTGTCGCCAGTGCAAAAGTTTACGACCAGTTACAATATTCACGCCGAAAAGTCAAAATCTCTAAGATCATGCGGCTCTACTGCTGGCAACACACTCACACACACACATATCCATATTTCAGATACCTGAATCCTCCAAGTTAGCAGTCGGCAGAAGATGATGCAGAGAAAACAGATTCAAGAAAGCCATGTGTACAAGCTGCTTCTTTGACAGCGACCCGGTTCGGAGATGGCTTCTCATGTAACTTATCAACCGTTTCACCATCCCTTCCAATCTGTTATTCTCTGTGACAGTGCAGCGAGATTAGACCCGGCGAAACTCGCGACCGACCTTGGCCCCGAAACTTACGTTTTTGTAGATAAATGCAGGCGTGAAACTTGAGATAGAACTTAACCAGCTCGCTCGTCGAAATTTTGACGTGTCTTGGCTCATCACTGTGACAAAACAAACCTTGAGCATATGAGCAAAACATCATTAATAAAGAGGGTCGAGTATAATACTGAGTTCAAGTGGCTATCAACAGGGGGCTATTAATAACAACTTCAATAAACATATAGCAATGTTGGTAATAGGATATGCGTTTGTCAGTGTGCAACCAGTTTCGTAGATGGTGGGTCACATTAATTGCACAACATTTCAAGTGGTCTTCGTTATTTTTCAATACAGTACATGTACAATCAAGTTGTTATTCAATCAGAAGAAAGTCAAAATCAAAAACATATCGTTGTTTCAGGTTAACTTACGCATTCAAATTAAAAGCAAACACTTCATCGTATATGATACGCTATTCATCGACTGTATTTCCCACAGAAATGAAATTTTATCAACAGCTATGCTTAATTATAAATCAATACATCCTGTTGGATTACAACTTTATAATATTCTGGTAGAAAATGTACCATAACATGTTAAAACTGATATGTGCTATTGATACACACATAGTACTACGTTGGTATGCACACTGTACCGCAGGGGATTCGTCACCATCCTGACAATATATCACTTTATCACGGTCGAGCTACCTCGTCACAACATCAGCTGATGCAATAACTCTAGCATGACTCAGAGGTGTTAAAGCCCAAAGTCGAACAAACCTAAACCAATCCAAACAAGCGCGTGTGACAATAAAAAACCAAACACAGACGAAGAAACTCTACACTGACACTGTGAGATAAAAAAGGCAAGTACCCTTCAACAATCTTGGAAAGCTGTCTTTTCAAATTCGTGCCAGATCCAGGAAATGGACATTTCACGGCCAGACTTCTGCAGTAGTAAAACGCAGTGCTGAGTATGTCCCCTCCGGCTGCTGCTAGAATAGCCAGTTGATTGTAAGGCTGTCCGTTACTCGGCACAAGCTGTGCGGCGTGCCGATAATATGATTCGGCCTGAAAATCAAGAGTCAAGGTCAACAGCAATTTCCTGTTTGTTTCAACTCAAAGCGTTAATTTTTTTGAGACGTAGTGATCGCGATGAGATTTTTTCAATCTGAAAACCCAAGAATATGACGCTTTCAACAGATGAGAAGAGATAAACATGCAAATTGATCTCGTAATAGTAGTCAATATATCTAGCTGTATGCAACGAATGTGTTGTTGCATTTTTGAAAACATGAATTTGTACATTGGATGGTCATGCGATTTATAGAAATAATTAATTAATAATAATAATTAATTAATAATAACAAACTGCAATATTTTGCACAAACCTGTCCATTCTGACTTCGGTATCTTGCAATATCTCCTAAGTGTACTAAACAGTGCTGACACATATACTGGCAGGAAGGACGTTCAGGCTGAGTGATGGAACTTCGCCTGATGTTATCAGAATCTGTACAGAGTAATTCTGATTAGGCCCGCAGCAGTATGTGAAGGTAAAACACAGCATCGGCGAGTGGAAAAACCAGCATAAAATTAGTTCAAAGGTTCGCATACAAGTATTGGTTCACTAAGTGCTGCAATAAGCAACAAGAAGTAGAAGTGTTCCATGGATACATTGTGGTCACATTAATGATTCGAAATCTCAAGTATGTATATGTCTGCTTTGAACTGTTATTATAATTACCTTGGTTAAAAAGGATATGAGTAAGCTCAAAAGCTGGGTTATTTCCCGTCAAGCATGGATTTGAAATAACTCCCCACCCACTGTGTCAACAGCAGACTGACTCATATAGCAGGGAAAATAAGTTGAGCAAAATAAGTTGACAAAACATATCACCTCATATCAGCTTCCACAATCTTCAAAATAACAATGGAAATTACTAGGTCATACACATACTGTGAATTTCAAACCTTATACCAGTTGCACAGTGCCATCATCAACACCGCAGTACTTCAGACCTTTCAACTAACATGTAGAGCAAGTTTCACAAAACACCTACAGCTACTTTTTATGATTACATCACACTGTAATACAGGTTGAACACCTCAAGCTGGTAGCCTATGTTACAAATGATGTTGCATCTCAATTATCAGCATTTGACACAAGTGTGACATTATGTATCTGACAAAATGATTGTAAATGACATCACATCCAAGTACACAACGATCAAAAAGTGTAGCAGACAACAATTGGTGTAACAGATTTTCAGAGATTCATTTCAAGGGCAAATGGATAGGTCACAAATGATACTGAACACGAAATTGTAAATTATGGCTTAAGCCCCCTAAAACAATATACATAAGCGTTAAAATACAATTTGAAAGTGTGTGCTTATAATCCATCAAAGGGTCATTTCCACCCAACACAATTTCATCCTTGTGCAAGTGCACAGTCTACAATTTAAACGTGTCTATTTGCGCATGTCGCATAAGCTGATGAAGCGAGTTAATGATAGTAACCTGAGGACACTTCGGAAGTCAACAAGCACAGGCACCAATATATCTACAATAACTCGCCAAGCTGACTTTGCTTATGTGTAGGGTTGTTGATGCAGCTCACACAGACAGCACGCCACCAAAATGCAAACATTAATACCACGTCACACTGGATATTTGCAGAGTAAAAGGTGCTAAAAACACGTATGAAATACCAAATAATGTCACCGAAATGGAAGGAGAATGCAAGAATCTTGAGTATTTTGTACCGTTTTGGGCTCACCTTTTAACAGCGAAAGCTTGGATTGCGGCACTCTACATGGTAATTCAATCTTGAAAATTTGACACAAGTCCTGTAGCAACATCGAATAAAATCCACTTGAAGCTTCCAAAAATACAGTCAATTGGTTTTGGACATCGGGTCGACCGGGGTTCTAAAAACAAATCTCCAGTTCAATACCCAGCTCAAAGAAACCTAGTGAAATATATTTTAGCGTGTATCAATCTTTAATAAGAGGCTAATATCACTTACCGCTTTATCTTTAGCTTGTTGTTGAAGCTCAGTTATGTGGTTTTTGAACACAATATTCCATCTGTTTTTAACGATAAGATTCATATTATGAAGATTGCAAGATGAAGTATCATTTAGGACTAGAAAAACCTCACATACTATGTGCATATCTGACCAGGGGGTGTGGGCATACTGCATATAGTGACGCAAGAATCAAAACTGCCTAGCCTGATTCTTTGATTGCCTGTCATCAGTCCAGACAAGCAATATTTGATAATTCAGCGTTATTTAAAAAGACAAGAATAAGGAATGGTACCTTTATAATGATTGTCATCACACTGACATGGACAGAGAAAGTATATGCAATAAAAGTGGATATAGGTCTAACGTAAATAATAAAAAAATACAGGAACTAAATTTAAAATGTCCTGTGATATAATATATGGAGGTTGCACGAACAGCATTATCGAACAAGGAAAGGAAAATCATAATGACACGGCACAAACATGGATATTTCCATCCTTGAAATAGCATGATGTGGATTTATTAAATACCTATAAATAAACCCAATAATGGATACTCTACCTGTATGATTGATGCCTTGAATTAGGCTATGTACAAGATTAAATTATAGCATGAACACTCGTGAATGAGCCTTAACGTTTTTTCTAAACTATAAATTCTTCGACGAGATCATCCTACATGGGAAGAGTAAAACCTTTCACAGTTGAGTTTCGCAAAAAAAAAATTGATGTCAGAGAAAGGTGCGTCTTACTCTTATATGACAGTAATTATACCGCAATACTTCCGGAAGTGGCTCCCCCATAACAGTTCACGAGAATAAAACGTATAGTTACTCACAATTCCTGTTCGACTTTTTTATCCAACGCATATTCCAAATTGGTTATAAGAATTTTGCGGTATAAATCCTGCAAGGCAGATCTGCTCGAAGTCTTATCTCCAGTTTCTATCAGCCCATTTCTTCCGTTGTGTGTGAGCTCTTTCTTCAAATATTCAGCTTTCCTGAAATTGACAGAGCTGTCACCAAACATTTCCCTATGCCACAATAGTATCAAATTGAATTCTTGCAAATACCCGAAAAGCATGGGAATGCCGGAAGTCGAGAAGTAGGAAACAAACGAAAAATTACATCTGTCTAGGACAAAACTTTCATGTTAGATTATCAAATGATTGAAGCAAATGCGATTGAATAGTGTTCATAGGCTAATGCATGTAACGAAACAGCACTGACACATCAGACTGCAATTAGGTCAATTTGTAAATCGAGGCTGGCTATTATTTATTGCCTTGACCGGTGGCGATGACAATTGGAATGATTCTGAAAGAAAAGATCGCAATGTACAAGGCAGAGTATTCTAGTTGTTTTATTTGTCGGTAACATAATTCTAATTTAATTTGTGAGATGTTTCTTCGCTCTGATTCTAATCTAATTTGGGAAATATGTCTATTCTTTAATTTGTATTCTAATCTAATTTCTGGTTTTCCTGAATATGCTACACGACTGTATATTAATTGTGTCATGAACCAAGCTTCTTTGTGAAATACAATCTCAAAATCCTCAAATACATATACTACTGCCTGCGATATTATACAGCCAATATCCTAGGGCTTGTGCATATAGAAGTGTTATATTTATACCAAGTGCAGTTGACATGTCTATAGCATCAAGGCATAGCCGCTGTAGGATGCGGTAGGTTAAATTGGTTACTATAAAACCGATAATCAATTCCCCTGGCTATAGCAGTTTAAATATTCATACAAGTATATTCGTATGATATAGGTGCAGGAAGCTAGTGCTATAGAAAAGGATAACTTGCACAGCTGCGAAATTTTACTAGTTATGGTAAGATATATAATACATGTATTTAGTTAATACTATCACTTGACAGACTAATGTATTGACCAAATCTCAATTGCTATAAAAATCAGTCCTTGCATTCTGCTACCTCTGTTTCTGTCCTAAACAAGGACATGTATGGTCTGAATGTATCTGAATCAAGTCTGTTTGTTGAATGGATTGGATCAGTTGTCTAAAATCTTCCACAGAATTTTGAATTCGTATAGGAGTGGATCCAGCATTCTATGCTCAATTTGGGAATTGTAGCGATTTTCAGTCATACATTCACTAAATCGTTAAAAAACATGAAATACGCTGTTAACGTGTAAAATATCACATCTAAGCTCTGTTTTAGCATCAACCTCACGATGAAGGGAAATCCCGCAATGACCAACAATTAGATGGTTGGATCAAATGTAAAATGTGACAACCAATCAGCATTGTAACACGAAATTAAGAATTCCTCGAGTGAATGATCATCAGCACCTCTTCACGGTGTTTTCAATTTATGTGCTCATCAGCTCAAAAGGAATGCGTGTAAGCTAATTACTTTCAACAGGAACAGCGAGCACTCAGCTCAATCTATTTACAATAATATACTTTGCAATATCAGAATTTACAATAACAAAATTTGCACATATCAACATTGCAATGAACAGGCCTAACAGACATATCACTGACGTTTATCAGATATTGGTTGTCGGACAATAAAATAATATGGATATATGTTTCTTCGGGTATCAGTGAATCGATCTTCTTACTGCTTGGGCTATATTAAATAATGCTTATATTAAATAATTTTTGGACCAAACAATAAACTTGACATGACTCGGGTATCAGCGTGACAGGAGGAGCCTATAATTACAAAACTACAAAATTATGATTGATGCGGATTGAGTGGAAAAGCGAATATGCACAGCCGTGTAAAACGAGAATATGTGTAGGTTCCTGAGGGCGATAAATATATTATGAATGCGTATGACGCCTATATATCTCCGAAGCGAACCTAATCAGAAAGTAGAACGTAAAGAAAGTCGTTTTGACCCTGTACATCAGGTCAGTCCAATGGAGGCCCAACAGGGCTTGAGTAATACCATTTTGCGTATTCAGGGGATAGTTAACAAGCACCATAGGGACTGTATTCCATAATAGCGTGATAAATTCGACTCACTCTAAGAGCTGGACGCAATTATTCATCATAAATCCGGCTTTGTCCAGGCGACTAGCTCCGCTGCCTCCATGTCTAAGGACGGTAGTCTCGAATGACGTTCGCAGTCGCTTGTTGTTATCAACGAAGTTTCGTGCGTGTGACGTCATTCGTCGGTTTTTCACGTCATGCAGCGATGGGTTACAAGATTTCGTTGAACCTAATTTCATTTTGTATCGTTATTCTATAAATATTCAGAGCATGTGGCCCCTCTGCATTGATGAAGTTACCGTGATAGTTTTATTCCTCGGTTCTTCTTAATCTAAGGTTAAACATCCACTACGATCATTGGAGCTTGGAGTAGGAAAGGTAGATAGCAGATACGGATGTCGGATAAATCGTTCCTGCAACACGCTTTGACGAAGTCGTATTCCTGACATAATTGACTGATTTCAGAAGTTTCCATCACAAACAACTAGGCCGCCGTAAACCCTTCTAACTTTATGATACTTGCATGCATATATTTATCCAGTTAGTTCCATGTAGTCTACCTAAATTTATCGCTCACTTACCCCATGAAACTGAAGCATGCTTATTGAACGACATCCTGACTTTCCACGCAACAACGTAGGCTACAGTGCGAGTGCGATCACACGAGACGTTTTCCAGCAGCGTTCAGTTCCCTAACAGAATTGGGCCGTGTCACACCACGCACCAATTCGTTTGCTCAACGTAATTTTTTTCGATTCCAGTTCAACAGCACCCACAGTAATTTTACAATAAAAACGACGGCATTTCATCAAGACCCAAGGAGCATAATATCTTAAGCATAGCATATCATAGCATAAGCAATTAAGCATCTCGTTTCTGACTACGATTCTAATCACATTTCCCGTTCAACTGCAGTCTTTTGACAACATCTACATTCTACATAGCCCTGCAACAACATGCCTAAATACTGGCCAAAAGTTCCATACACATATCACGAGAAAACAATATTAGAAACAATTCACTCATTGAAATGGTTCAGTCTTTTACAAAAAGCAATTTTGAAAATGCATGCACATTTTGCCAATGATCGAGCAAAACATAGCCTGGCAAAAGCAGCCATATTCAGTTTCATCGCCCATCGGTCCACTGCCGTCACACGTGAAATTTCATATTTCATCATCACTAGGAACACAGAGTTCAGGTGGGGCGGCAACATGTCACGTCGTGGAATTCATCTTGTCCAGTTCAGCTTGACCCGTCGCACTCAAATCGCCCAGAAACGTCTCCGCTATCCTGCCAGCCTCGCGAAATCCACTAAGCAGTGCCCCATGCACGGTTGCCGGATAATTCCTGTTTGTGTGTTCACCTTAGAAGGGAAAGCATGTTGCTTTATCAAAATAATGCATATTTGTAGCATTCAACACGCAGATCTAATGTCTGAGATGGGTAACTGGGTAATGGGTATGGTAAACCGTGTGAACCAGGCACTCAAATGGAGTAAACCTTCGAGCAATGATACGCATTTATTAATTCCCTTCACTCATGTATATTTCACACAGGACACTTGAGAGCAACAACAGTTTTCACAACTACAATGCTCTCAATCACAATATTGCTATGCCTAGTTACTACCTTACTAGTAATACATGGAAGCACCCAAGTAATCAGTGTTGCTACTTGCTACTGAATTAAAAATAGAAAATAAATATCTGCTAAGTACAACTAGAAGAAGTAGCTACATTCACGCATAGGTGGTAAAAGCAGTTAGCGTTGCTACTTGAGCAGAATTACAAATAATGAATTTCTACTTCATACAATTATCAATAGCAGCAGCTAGGTTGCGTAACGTGCTAAAACTTCCAACACCAATTCTACGAACTAGCTGTCTGATTGCTGTTTACAAATTCTAGCCCCCATAATTCCAGGCACTAACCAGCAAAAAATAATCTCGCCGGCTCTTCACCCTCAGCCCCACCATGCGGATAAACAGGCTTAGCCATGATGTCATAGTCATCGCCGGAAGACGCTGTACTGACATAGGAGTAACTGCCTTTCGCCCACGGATCAGATCTCCACCTGGTAATGTGGAAATGCTTCGGCTGCAAGCATCAAGATTACTTGCAAACGGCACCGAATTATATATTACTATCAACAGAATTACCTCAGGAACATTCTCAGTACCGTATATCGCTTTCAACACGGCAAGAGTTCTTGACAGTATGAAGTCATCGCCGATTTGCTCTGCGACATCAGACGCCTTTCCCGCGATTAACGCAAGTAGCACAGGTGCCCGATATAGCGACCAAAATAGAAACAACTCTCCCCTAGACGCAGTAGTAGCGGCTACGTGCCCGAAAAGGTTCCGTTTCTTTGATTTTAGATTCGATTCGTCCTGCTCTGGTGGACTGGCATTGGCAGAATCCTTGTGCCAAAACGGCTTTTCAAAGCACATCACAACCTGGAAAAGAATTAAATCGAATATATCAATTAGGAATGTACATCTCACCAACGATCTCCATACCTTGTTTAAATTACCGTACCCCATTCTACCTATCGCGTCAGTTTTCCATTTTGGTAACTCGGGCGCAAATGAAATCACAGGCGTGGCAATTTCCTGTTTCAAAACACCGAGCGGCAATGTGCATAATACCGCATCGCACTCGAAGGCAGCCTTGATAGATTCGTCTTTTGTGGATTGCGTTAGCACCGTGCAGCCTGCAATATGTAGAAAAGCGTACAGGCATACGCGGCTTATAATTTTATTGTGTTACATCCGTCCAGTTCGAAATTAGGTGCAATTGAATGATTCAAATTGACAATTACACTTACAATTCAATAGCTTTCGTGTTATAGTTATACTTTTACACCGTTGAAATCCCCAGCTTAAACAAATAAACCTCACCTTCTTTGGAATACTTGATTGCCCGCACAGCTTTTTCGAGTTGTATATTAAGGCCCTCCGCAAATGCTTCAGGCACAACGGAGTATCCGTTGCGTACTACCAGGTGATTCCCATTGAATTCAAAAGCATCATCCTGAAGCAGATATTGAAAATTGACAGAATGCGTCCTTCTACATAAAATGGGCAATCGAAACCACCAAGTAACAAGTCATATTGAGTCAATTAAGAATTCTGGAAGAGGAGAAATTGAGATTCATCACAGGCAGTTCAGTCAATAAAAAGTCATAAGCATGCTTACTGCATTCCACGATATCAAATTAGAACATCTGTAACTTCCAAGCGGATGCATGCACTCTTTCTTGGGGCTCAAATCTCGGGAATCTGGATTAAGACTTCACCTGATTCCAATGCCTCAGGCTGAGATTATCAAGATCGGCTGCGTTGGCAAATTCCAGATTCGCCAGATGCCAGTCAAGCAGCTGGCGATCTTTTGAAGAGAGGTAAACGTCTGTGGGCGGGTTTTCTTCGAGGCTCAGCAATCGCGCCTCTAGAAAAGTCTTCTGCTGATCCAGCTGCGCGTACTCCTACAAAAGATTTCAGATAAATTCATGCTTTTAACAGGAGGTACACATTTTCCTAAGTGACAATTATCACCTGAGCACAACATAGCCTATAGTATGTTGTCGTGAGCTTGAGCGTAATAGTCCCTTGGACTCATTCGAACATGATCTCGGGTATGCAATTAGTTAATTCGAACAGTGAATTCACCCCAGATCTAGTTGCAACATCGTTGTCACTGGCGGCATATTATTTAGATTCATACAATGATTGGGTTACAAAGTGGCACAAATTCTACCGGCACCATACCGACATCAACAGTTTTAAATCCCTCTTCTTACTACGAATTTCAAATTCAATGGTGACATCGGTACTTTCTTGGCCCCCAGCACCTGTAAAAGTTGACGGTAATCACCGGAAATGAAAAGAACTTTGCCTCATGTGAAATCATTTAGAGTAGCAACCGCATATTAAGGGTGTTCAGAAATGAACTTTTCTTTCAAATTATACTGGCTACTTGATAGAATTGTTAGGTTACCTAAAAACACGCTGCACACAAATTTTGGCTCAGTTCCAACCTCTTGTAGCATTGCTATAAGAGGAAAAGTTTTGGATTTATTTAATGAAAATAGCTATCATTTTTTTCAAATTTTACTGGCTACCCCTACCTCATGAAATTGTAAGATTGTCTGAAAAAAACGATGCAAAACGAATTGAACTCAATTCGAACCAGTAGAAACGAAGTTATTGATGTTCGAAATTTGAGATTTCAAATGATAGTATTTACGGTGGGCACACTATAATATTTAATTAAAGAATTTGCCACCGTAAATACTATTCTATTCAAATCCAAATTTTTCAACTACAATAACTATGCTTCCACTGGTTGGAATTGAACCAAATTTGGTAGGAATCGTTTATGTAGACAACCTAGCAATTTCATGGGGTAAATAGCTAATTTTTTTTCAATTATTCATTTTTATGTAATAAATATATAACTTTCTTCTATCGTAGCATTACGGCTGCTGGTTGGAATTGAACCAAATTTGGTGTGCAGCCTTTAATTAAGTAACCTAACAATTTTATCCAAGTAGCCAGTACAATCTGAGAAAAAAGGTCATTTTTGAACACCCCTACCGCACATATGACCACATAACCAGAAACGGTGTTGTACAAACAACGCTGAAACTATCGAAGTAAGCATAGACCAGTAGTTCTCAAATTGGGGGGGGGGGCGTGAAAGCATCTGAA
>ATSW01011166.1:0-14475 GCA_000444245.1 Botryllus schlosseri
GAAGCAACACGGTTTGTCACCAGCAGTGTACGCACAACTTCAGTGTTGTCAGCCAACAACCGCCGCTGTTGAACGTTCTTTCTCAATTCTTGACAAGCTACTTAGTAAGGACACACACTCTCTACCCGAGAATGTTGGAAAGTAATTTTCGTTGTACTACAATTTTTTAAAATTATTTCTACCATAATGCCTAATGTAACTACTGGAATTCTTCATAGGGCCAGATTTTGTTAAAATGAAATTTTTTAATGTAAAAATTGGTCAGTTTTTGAGGCATAAAAGTTTTTATTCAGGTCAAACTACATCGTAAGGACAGACAGTTCCAACGAGAAATGAGGATAAGTAGTACAATTGTAACATTATTTGGGAAAACACCTAATTTGCATATCCTAGGTCCAATTTGGTCAAAATTAGGATTTTTAAAGTAAAAAAATGTCAAAATATTGATTTTTTAGGTCATAATCTTCCGTTTTTTTATGTCAAAAAAGATCACCCAAGTCATAAGGCTGAATACCAAGTATACCATAGAAACCGTGTGTGCTGTACTAAATGACGAAATGACGTGTTGATTTGACATTTCGCACTGTTGTTGACACATCCGGGACTTCAAATTTGAAATCAGAATATTATTTGTGCTATCATGTGCTATCATTGTTACGGAATTAGGCACAACCCTTTCTGAAATTCAGACTTATAGCGAACAGTAACTTCACAGCGGTAATTTATTCACCGATAGCTTTCCGGTGACTCTCATTAGCAGCGAAAGTCAGTATTATGGTTATTCAAAGTACATCTCATCATTTGATTATAGTGTTACGGTTATCGATCAGATTCAAATTCGTTCAAGGTATGGATCCATGGCAATACGGGTGCCGTTCGAGCCATTCGAGAACGTCGACGACTGGGAAGAATTCGAGGAGGAACATGCTATTGACGCTAGGAAAGTAAAGAACGATCCTATCCTGTTGATCAGACAAAGAGATGTCCTTAGAACAAGGCAAGTAAAACGAGCACGTGTACTGTCGTGGAGATCACCTGAGGCAAATTGTTTCGAGATTATTACGTTACCGCTTACCGGGACCGGGACATCATATACTGTTATTATGATTACGGCAGGGCAACATCGAGTTGGCCTACCTGGACGATTCGATACTGAATCGAGTATCACTAATTATGACGTCATAACATCATGAATGACGTGGAAAGTTCACATATGCGCTTTTTATGCGGTCGCAAAGAATATTGTGACAGCTCTACACTACACCACATAACGATATTTCGGTATATTTTTTCGACTACACCTTTTTCATTGCACTTTGCGACAACGCGTGGGTTGATCATGACTTCACAAATATGTAAATTCCACAAACGTGTAGACCAGTGGTTGTCAGTCTGGGTTCCGCGAAACCTCTAAATTCGCAACATAAGGCAGTTCCGCTTCATAACTGTTAAAACTTCAGGACTCACATCAACAGAATGGCCGGGTATGCCTAGTGATACAAACATATTGCTGTTCAGAGATGCTTTGTTATATCGGTTGTGGAAAAACTAAGAAGTTGGAATTGAAATTGTAACGTACAAAAAGGCATGAAGCCTCACCCCAGAATGCCTTTTCTGCAGTGATATACACAATCTACATTACAGAAGAACTTCACGAATCTGTTTCTCAATTTTGATGCCAAATATGTTACGCTCAAATCCAAATGTGTCGTCGGAAGCACTAGATGTTTATAATCCATGCGCCTCCACCTATCTTTGTGGAAATGAATTTTGGCTCCATACTTTCTGCATTTGTATGATGTTATTTTCATGAAATGTCAAATTGTTGCTGTTTATCACTACCCCGCTGTTGATATTTGCACAAGAAAGAGCACGGTTACACGATAATTGAGCTAAATTTGAACTAAAACTTATTTGGGAAACCGCGGGGGTACCTGACGGTCCAAAAAGGGTACAAGAAGTCAAAAAGGTTGAGAACCACGTTTATATTACGTTTTGACGCGGCAAAACGAGGTTCCAAGGCTTCCACAGTGAAAATACTATCAAAACTATAATTATCACTGGTAAATTACCTCTCAGAGACAAGGAGCGTATTATTTCAGTACTCGGAAGAATCAGCTCTCATTATTCGACTAGGATCATTACAATTAACACTCGATTCAGATTCTCTCACACTCGAATCATTGTATCCAGCCCTACACGAGATATGGGTTAATCACTTTGTCGTTGCAGGTCGTTCTTGAAAATATTTGTCGACTTCATCCCGACNCCGGGCCTNGACCTGACGCTCGCNAACACCGAATACAACTTCGGAATGACCGGACCGGATTTAGCCGCCGCCAAGTTCAAAGAAAATTTACGAATGGTGGACCAGAAGTTGAAGGTNCTTTACTTTACGTANTATGGAGGCTTGATACAGGCTGAGATGGTCAAAGTGGTCATGGCAGTGTCTGGGCCATTGCATGTCAAGACAATATGCGCACACGGCAGTCAGCCCGCGTGTTGGTGACCCTTGCTGCGAATAGATCAAACTTCGAAATTAGATTAGGTCATCATGATATGGGGACTGTTTCTGCTGTTCGCAATTAGTTTCACTCATTAGCGATGCAGACCAGTCACAAAATACTTTCCTCCTTGCAAAAGCCCAAATGTAAAAAGCTGTTTTTCGTCAAAAATTGTACATGTAAAAAGTGGAAGCAGTATGAAAACATAACTATTGCGTAAGTAATGATATAAAGTATAGGCAATTCCTACTAGATTACTAGAATTATATCTGACCATCTCTGTTTAGTGATATAGCTTAGTGACAGATCGCCCGCGTTCTCGGTAGGTAGGTTGTGGGTTCGAGCCGCGATCACGGCATATCCACGATTTCCCCGCTTTATACACGCAGAACTACCGGTTTTATGGAGAGGAATGTAGTGGTGCCGACTCGATAAGTTGTGTTACGTTCGAATCTCCATAGTCCAAGCACCTCTTTTGTGCAAACGAAAAATATACTCCAGTCTTTGCTGCAACGAAGATGTATCGGATTCCATTGGTCGAACATGTCAAATACACATTGTCCATGCTCTGTAATATACATTGGGTTTTGGCAGTGGTGGTCAGTAACGGAGTACGTCTACTTTTTGAAGTACCAACTTACATTCCTTACTCAACCATTCCTTACTCAACTGGTTATGTTTTAGACTATTTCCGCTTATACTTGACGAGTCTGGTAAATTGCTACTTCTGCTTCTAATTGAATAGGAATTCACACCTATACTTACACTTGGGTAGCAATGTTGTCTATTTTGACCACCTCCTGATATAAATTGACTCTCGACGCACCATGACATGCTGAGGCTCTAATGTTGAGAGTTGTGGCTTAATAGGACGAACGCAGCCTTGATTCCAATTTCAGTTTTTACATAATATGATTATCCTGACCCGATTCAATCGATCGGTTGTGGTCTTGGAGTTTCCCTGTGTGTAGTTCCCATTGAATTTTACATATTTTTGCAGAATATGGAGCCAACTTTACCGATAACCACCAATGCTGGGGAGCACCGCGCCGAAGGACTGAGATTAGTGCCGCTGGAGGAAATAGTTCGCACCGTGTGTTACTAGTTTTAAAATGGGAGATTTGCTGACAGTGAAAAGGATCTACTGTTTTCTGTTACGATATGCGCTAACTGAATTTTGTCGGAATTTTGATATTGCGGGGGCACTGACGATTGATGGTTATGTAGCGATATGTAGTTCTTTTTTGACTTATACATTCTTGCGTTCCATAATCAGAAATGAAGATATTCGTACATTTATATGTCGATTGCTCCGTTATTTTACGTTTTGAAATATATTAGTCTTCTGTTACTAGTGTGCTTTCCATGGAGGAATATTATCAACGCGAGAGTCAGAGAACTCCGTCCAATTTTGGATCGTGACGGGGTGACGACAATCTGTCTGTCACACCACAATATACGTTTGGCGCCTCGTTATTGGTTGAATCGATATTCGTTAATAAAATTCAGCAGAGCTACACCCATGTCAATGATAAGAAAGAGATTTGTGTCATCGGCTGACATATATCGAATGATTCCCCATCGCGCAAATTGCACATGTCATGAGTTCTATAATCTCACAAAACTGTGTGTGTTATAATGATGTTCTATATTATTCGAGGTACAACCAATTTGTTTCCACGAATTTGCAGATACGACTATGAAGTTGTCTCATCTATATTCCTAGAATTGGCCGTTCATATTTGCATGCTAAGAGACTTGTTAGTACGCTAGATGCGCAAAAGCTGTTGAAGCACCATGCAAATGTTCCATGTTGGACAACTGTATCGTTTGTATCTTTTTATAATAATTTCTCTGGTAATTGTTTCTTTTATTATACAAGAGGCTTGGTTCGAATACCCCGTCTACTGTACTATATATACATAAGGGATACAAAATGCAAGGGTTTTTAACTCTTCACCGTGGACCCCTGAATTTTTTTTGCTGGTTTGCCTATTACGTAACATAACATAAAATAACGAAACGAAATAAAATACATAGTGACATAATGTTTGATTTATATTAACCATTCATTATGACATCATGCATACTAAGAATTATTTACAAGTTCAAATTTGTACCTTGCACTAGAGATGTAGGAATCATGGATTTTTGGATCCGGATCCAATCCTGTTCGATAAAATGGAATCCTCTGCCAATTCGGATCCTGTTTCCGCCGCCTTCATTATTCAAATCCGAAGTTTGCTACTGAGAAATTGCGGTGCAATGCAGAAACAGCTTATGGGTCCAAGTTCGAACAATGTATTAAAGTAAATAAACAGCAAACTTGCCGGATTCCTATCCGGTTAGAATCCAAAATCCGGATCCTGTACATATCTACGATAGTACCACACACACAATCAGAATGGCTGGCTCATTTCAAAGATACATTTTCATCGAAGCCGATTGAGGCAATCGCGGTTAGTTAGGTTGGCGCTGGAGGGTTCAGGAACAAATTATGGTCGAAAGTACGTGCCGAAATTCGAAAATGCACACTTGCTCACATTCTCAAAGCTAGAAGCCGGCATAACGACTATAAACGTGATTGCATATTGGATAGACCAGTGTTGGGCCGTGCTATAAGTTGGTACTTCTACAAATAGTCATGTGACAGCATCTATTTGTCGGGAGTTTGTCGATTGCATCTCTTCACGAGCGAAAGTAAATGAATGCCGAGGAAGAAATCCCCGCGCGCACTGTACGTAAACCGAATAACTTGCTGTACAATACAGACCCGCGATATCTAGAGGTGAAAATTCGTATGAACTCTTCCACTCCTAGTAGGCATCAGGAGTGTCAAGCTGAGATTGCGTCATGGGCCGGATAAAAACTTCAGACAGATCTGGGGCCGGACCAGTCGGGTGATTTCACAATGTTCAAAAATCTAAGCATTTTTATGCACATGCTATACAATCTATTACTTACAATTGATTCACGGGCAGGATACGGTTAATTGTAGGACAACGTAGGTGTTCCTAGTGTCAGAAAATGTTACGAGCCAATGGTCTAATCTTCAAATAATTTTCGAACAAGCTATGGATGCACACTGCACAACGCATCGCTTCCCCGTTATCAATCAATTAAGGACAGAGGATGCGGTTTATACACGCGAAGATAATTGCGGATCGCGAAGAGTTGAATAAATACTAGCTTGCAGTTTCTTATCTTATCTGTACGTTTTTATTATGCGAATCGTTACCTGCTATAAATCGTGGAAGCTGAACAAACAAAGTACGGAGTGTCTCTTCTCAGCTATTGTTATACTCGAGGAGTACTTTCTTATTAATTCCTACATATTGGTGTCTGGAGCGTCTTGTCCGAAACAGACATTGCATGTATATGATAAGAGTTCAAATCACAGCAGACAAAAACGCAGCAATACGAAGATAAACCATCACACTGGGTGTAACCCAACCAATTGTTTTTCTCATTCTGTACTATCAAATTCATAATCCCCCAATCGGCCGCTGGCGCTCCAGTCGAGAGCATATCAAAGGTGCAGAATCATAAAGCCATTTTATATCGTCTCCATCACCACGCGGAATGTCTTCAACAAGCCACCTGCACCGGGAGGAGAATCTCATGAGTTCACAGATGGTACAGTCGAACTCACAAGACAAAGGATCGTCTCAAGAATTCACCAGAGCCGCAGTGAATCTTACTTCATTATCAAGCAAGCATAACACAGACAATTCATATTCGATAAAAAGGGACCGAGAACCAGGTATTATCTTAGTATATATAATGTGATGCATCCGCGATACAATTCCGCTTAATAATTCAGATCCACAGCTTCATCAGCCCAATCTTGCCAACATTTCTCGGATTCACATTGGCGGACCCAGGATCTGGAAAACAGGCCGAGAAAAAGAGGACGTACTACCAAGTAAGAGATATTAACCTCTTTAATGTAGAGTTTGCGTATTTAATTAAAAATTTCAACTTGTATCAAGGTGCGAAAAGACGGAAAATATACGATTTTTCAGAGCTTTTAGAGTCGCCAGTCCAGGAACTTCTGAGGTTTGTAAACTAAGTTTTACCTAACACTGGCATATAAAAATTTACACCTTCTTATCATAGGGAGATTTACCCTGTTTTGAACTTCCCCTAACAAATATATAGGCCTAATATTGATTTTTGTCTATACCACGCAAGTTTTGATATGCAATGGTGTGGGCTTGGGAATACCCATTTAATGACTTGAACAAGTGACCGCTTTGCGACAGCAGTAATTTAGCAATGTATATATTATCTAACGAATATATTTTTCAGTCGTTGCCGCCGTGATCTCTTCAATAGTTGGTCTTCCTGTCAGTCAACTACCAAACTTCAGGTAAGACTATATAAGCTTTTCACGATTGTCACGTTACGATATTATCAGTTCCCGGAAATGTCGTTTTCGACATTGGATGATACTGTTTACTTATATAGACAGGTTTCCTTTGTATTTTAGAAGCAAAGGTCACTTCTCCAAGTGCCTGTGAATTGCAGAGACGGAGTAAAACCTGTTGGGATGTCGAGAAAAGCGATTTCATCGAATGGAAATGTGTATGCGCCGTCTACACCAGCGGAGAGACCACCAGGACTCAGGTGAGGTAAATTACGCAATGGCAAGAAATGCCAGAATAAGCAGCCACCATCTTGTCTTACCAACACGTTGGCGTGATCTTGTAATTATGAAAATGTTGCAGATTTATATTATTGATGGGGCTTTTAATATGGTTGAGATAAGTTCTTCTACCAAGCTACAGATTAGGTTATTTGGTGTGTTTTAATGCAGTCCGTAAACAATTCGCTTCAATTTCAACGCTGTAAAGAACAGAATGATTAACACATTTTTTCATTTAGTCCAGAAGCAATCAGCAAAATGTGCGGATTCGATCCAACACTACCCATACCATTGCTCCTCCAAGACGACATCTTCGATTACGATGACTGAACGTAAACGAGAGAAATAATCTGCAACATGGACCATATGAAGCTCTAGCAGCCGTCTCCTTGATCGTGGAGATATTTGCGTCTTTCAACATTCCGCCTCACATGCAGTCTGTACTATTAGGCCTATCCACTATTACGTTTCAATAAATAAGCTTTAAATATTATACAGTGTCTGTTGTTATATCTTATGACTTGCGCAATGCGCATACGGTAAGAGCTAGGTAACTATAATGCAGATTGCAGAAGGGAACACCTCTGTTCTATTGTTTTACGAATTACGGGTTGTCCGCTGTTAATTTACATGTAGAATAGTATCAAGTAGGTCCTAACGCAAAATACTTGATTACTTTCGACCAAAGAGTTATATACCATAAGTCAGAAAGTTATTTACATCATAACTCAAATCCTAATTTACATATTCGCTTCATCCAAATAGTCATGGATCGTTTGTAATTTCCCGGACGGACTCGCAGACGTGTTACATAAATCCAAACAGTGTTGCAAAGCAATGATTTTCTCATAAACAATATCTCAAATTTATGCTGCTTCAGCTATAGGCGATGGGTATGACTAACTGAATTAATCAAACCGCACCCAAAACACTCGTGTACACTACAACCCTTAATTTGAATAATGTGAGGTTGCAAGAGGACATCCTCACCCCAGAAGTTCGGAGTCGCTAAGAACACTGATTCAACTGGACATACGGAACTACGGACTATACAAACATATCAGGAGAAAGGCAAGTACGTGCATGCAAGCATAGGTGCGATCCTCAAAATGCAACGTGTAGTACAGAGGTGTCAAATGTACGGTCCATGGGTCGCATCCGGCCCACGAATCAATTCTGAGTATATGGAAAATAACTACATATTATGCAGCGCTTTTCTAACTAAAGTTGCAAGTATTATTAAGAATTACGTTCACGTAAATGTAGAACAGAGGCATGGAACACATGGATCGTAGAACCTGTGCGTTTATTCTAGGCTAGGGTTACCATATTTTTGTAATCCAAATTCTGGACGCTTTTTAGCGCCCACTAGCGGATTTCAGAATGTGGTATGAGCACATTGTGGATAATATGACGTCACACCAGCAAAGCTTTGTCTATTGACTAGAGGTGGTCACGATCCGGTTCAGGAGTATGTTGTTCTGTGTTGTAGGTTGTAACCAGGGCCGAAGCCACATTTTCAGCCTCCTCCCGCCCAAATTATCACTGTATTGAGCCCATCATAATCGATGCAACTTCTGGGGCTTTTACTATATGCATCTGGACGTTAAATGATTTGAATGATTTATGTCAATAATATTGGTTCTTCCATATATTACTATATAATTTTATCCTCTCTACGACCACATGGTCAGAGTTAGCGGCAGAGCAGGTGGAGGATGATGACTTCGAAAATGCAAGGAGCGTAATTGTACGTCGTTAACTCATGTCCAAACGGCCTAAACCGACTCTATGATCATATCGTTATCTTGTAATTGCGATAACAATTAGACTCATTTCTGTAACTGAATGTTATTTTAATTTATTTTTGATCGCAGTTTTGCGAGGGTGGTAGTCGTAGTCCCCAAATTAAAAGCAATATACATGTTACTAAATCGCGCGCAGCGCGAAGAGAAATGTCATGTAGCGTAAATCTGCCCAAAAATAATATTGTTTATGTTGATTTAGGAAAAATTATGAGCTTACTTCAAAATTCCGGACATTTAGGCATATTTTAGAAATTCCTCCCAGACGCAGTTTTACAGTGAAATTCCGGACATGCCCGGGAAATTCCGGACGTATGGCAACCCTACTCTAGGCACCATTATGGACAAGAAGGTTTATAATGTCATATTACATAGGTTTGGATTCGAGGCCGTGGGTCTTACGCTTTTTCATTTGGGGTGTACCGCGGAAGGTTTCCTTGTGGAAATAGCCGACGATCAAAATAATTTCAGGATCAAAGGTAAATTGAAACCATATTGCCCAGGATGGTTAATGTATATGGGGACATCCACACTTGACAACTTAGGCACAGGGCCACAGCAAATGTAGCAGAAGCATCCTAATACATAATAATGATAAAGCGTGGCAGATGAATCCTTATGCAAAATCACAGGTAATCACTGAGATTAACGGGATCTGAAGCAATGGACTTTTTTGCGCTTGTAGACACGCGGTCTGCAAGCACGTGGGGTCGAGACGTTTCTTCTGATATAGGAGGGTTTGAATTTCATTAAATAAGCAGCATTCAGTATTGTATTCGGTAATGTCGGTAGAGTTGTTGAGAGGATCGTAAATTGATTTCTGCGGATAAGTTTTACCTGAAATTTACCAGTTGGCGGACAGGAGGAGGTCATATCGAAGAGATATCTGCCCTTGAAGTGTTTCGCAATAACTGAAGGACATTAAAGTTATTTTACAACTTACTAATCAATATGGATCGACAAGCCGGCAACGATATTCAACAACTTTTGTAAAAATTCCAGACACATCGGAATGCAAACTAAAACTACTCTTTGACTCCTGGACATCACTTCTTTTCTTCAGGAGTCTTCAGTTTCTTGTTAATTAAGGTGGTGGTAAATATTTTAATACTGTCCCATTCACCCCATCGCTAGTCCCATTGTTCCCCGCCTATGGGACATAATGGGACAAAAAGGCACGTTATTCAAGCGACTTTGCTTTCGTTATTTCTTCGTATTTTCCAATCTCTTTGTTTTTCATCGAAAATATGCGCTTTTTATTCGTCCATCGTCTCGCTATGTTCATTTGCATTTTGGATTCGAAGTAGATTTATGACAAAAATGTGTTGTTTGGTCCCATTATGCCCCACCCACCCCTAAAACACGATGACATGCTATCTTTGCTAATATGTCGCGTTATTTCTTATATTACTGGCGACTTACACAGGCGGAATCTTGACATCAATATTTTATGAATTCTGCTGGTTTATTTCCGACCGAGGCACATTGTACCCAGGTACGCTTTACAGTATCACTTAACGCTATCAGTCATAGTAATTTCATTTATCGTTATTGCATCTTTAATGCACATGTTTCGTGCCTGTGCGTGTCAACATAATATGGGCGCGATAAGTTGAATTTTTGCACCGTAACTGAGATAATCACAGCATATATGGCCGTACCTTGCTGAAAGATATACCACTAGGAAATTTTCTACCAAATATTTGTAAAGTTCTCTGATTATAAACGTATTTACGTGTAAAGTTTATGATTTTGCCCGAAACACAATCGGTGTATCAATATGCCCGCTATCGGCTCTAAAGAGATGAACCATAAGTTCCAGTTGGGTGATTTTTACTTCCCGCGTCGCAAATTCGAATTTTCGAGCTGTACTGGCCACTAGATAGCACAGTGGTGCGTTCCTCAGCCGCAACACCAATGGTTTGCGAGTTCGAAGCCGACCGAGCTCTACTCTGCAATTCCTCTCGGAGTGATGCAGGTTCATATAGAATCCTGACCTGTCGATCCATGCGGTGTCTTACAAAATACCAAAACAAAAGTGGCTCAGCAGCTCAGGAATCATTATAAATAGTATGGTAAGGTTACCATATTTCAGAAATCTGAAAGACGACAATTTTTCAAAATTTCCTGACTTGCAATACCGGAGGAAAATCCTGAAAATATGGTAAATTTTTCCCACTTCGGGGTCGGTTGACTAAAAAAAGGTCAGCTTTCCGGTTCAGTTCCCGAAATAGCCGCCGGGGCGCTACTTCAGTGCTGTCGAATTTCGCCCTATATTTAACCACAATTCTCTAAAAACGGGAACAAAATCTCAAAAAATAGGACATTTGGGCGTCCTCCGTGGACATTTTCAAAAGACTCAAAAAATGAGAACAAATCCCATTAAAAGAGAACGTATGGTAACCCTGTAATATTGGCCCGGTGTGAACTGAACAATGTAGTAGAAAATCGGAACACCATAAATACTTTCATAAAAACAAGACCGTTCATCATATAAGTGATAAAATGCCGTAAGATGAAAAGCAAACTCGTGAATTCAATATATGTTACGTAACTCCCGGAATGTTATACACACCGTTTACTGGATCTTTATTCATCACTCATTGAACAACCACGTAGATGGACTAACGAAACACGATAATACTTCACAACAACTTCAGCAAAGTGCAAATAATAAGATAACGAAACCGTGATTGCGGTGTACGTATGAGCAGTGGTTCGGCGATCCTTCCACAATTGGCCTAAGAACTGTCAATGACGCGTTTCAGTGGGCGTGACTAAGCTTTACCCCGCCATTCAAGCTGAGTGGGCAGATATTTCCGATAGCTGTATAGGCAAAAGTAGAGACCCGGAATTATTGAACAAAGAAGTTGAAACACATCGAATGTAAAATAACATTACAGATGGAAGAATAGCACGTAGAAGAACGCTGTGTCATATTTTTCACTCTGACCATCAACTCTGACGCCTTCATAATCATATGCTGTTCGGTCGGTAGTGGTATTGTATACCGATTCTGAAGAGTTGATACACTAGACGAGTCCACCTGGTGGACCGTCTCGTAATTGCGATCTGCTACCGCGTAAAACGTGAGATATCGATCATCGGCTTCGTGGAAATCTGTTGTGTGTCACAACTCTTCCTCATAGCCTCCTCTTCCGCGCGGCTGTAAATCGCTCTTTTCCTAATGACTTTCTACTTGAATGACAGTTATTTAATGCTGGTGTTGAGGTGAATCCGGCAGTCGCGATAAGTCAAGCTTCATCATCAACACGACCTGTCTGATTAGTGATCATGGAGACGGCTGAGACGAATGCTGACGCAAGAGACGAAAAAGTAGGAAGATTGTCTGAGAATGACTTGTTTGGAGAATCGGAGGAGCATTGGATTCTTCAATACGTGAGTTACGTGAATTAATGTTCCGATGAGAAAGCTACCACGTCATAGGCCTACTTACGAAGGCACAACGTCGACCCGAGCCGTACCGGCAATAGCGGTTGCATTAGAAACGGATGGCCTAGAGCAGGGGCGGAAAATCCGTGGCCCGCGAGACGATTTTGAGTGGCCCGCTAGGTAACTCTCGAAATTAGTTATAACATCCAAAAAATAAATTATCCAGGTAATTTATCGTGAACTTGCAAGGCCAGCCAAAATTGCATTAGTCTGGCCGCGAAATTTGAGATGTTGATGATTAAAATAACAGTTTACCGCATTGGTGTAGCCAGGGGCCAGTCACATTTCTCGTAGATCTTTGTATATGACCTTAGAATAGAATATTCTAGGCAGATTTATATGACTTGACAGAAATTCAATATTTGTATGTCCAAGTGCCGAATAATCCTGCCCTTGCCAAATAAACCCAGCGGTGTACATTCGCGACCCGCAATATAAGCAAGTACCATTATTATTGACCGAATTCATTCATCACCTTTTAATATTTTCCGCTCTGCGCGCGGCTATGTCCTGTTTCCATACTGCGTCTTCATGTCATAATTGTTATCCATGTTAATGCGTGTTAAGATTAGTCTTGTTTTCACCGTTACCTAATCCGCTTCGCGCCTATCGGAAGAATAAAAAAGGTCATCAACATTCAAGTGGCTAGCGCAATGAATCGTAAATCTCATGCGGCCCCTTGGCAGAAAAGGCTGGCCACCCCTGACCCAGAGAGTGTGGAAATCCTTGAATGGGTGCTCGGAGGTTAAAAATGAAAAGTTGACATCGATAATATTAAAATATAGCAGCTGGTGGTTGATAAAGATGCAACCCAAAAACAATGGATGGGTGCGCACGCGACTAATATCTTTACGTATGCGATGATACTGATTGGTTTTCTGTGTTGCGCAAACTGCAGTCAATAAGTCGCAAGTCAAGTCATACGAAAAAGATGGCTCGAGTCATCCCAACACTGCAAAATAGCCAAATTCGATGCACGGAGGTCAAATCAAGAAACATTGATCGGGGACATTATGTAAACATACTTACAGGCAAGCGGTTTAGTCTTGAAAGTATAACCTGCAGCTATAGCCAGCAATCACATCCTCCCAACTAGATCGTAATGTCGTCTTTTACTTCACAGGTAAAGAAGCCCTTTGGAATCCTAGTTTACTGCCTTTTGATGTTCGTTTACGTGCCCTTCTACATTATTGGATATCTTATGGTACAGAAAAAAATACTCCTTTTGAAGCTAAAAAAAGCAACAGGAATTGGCTACGTGGAACATGGAAAGCTTGGCATCGTCAGCCGACGTAGCAGGGTAAGAATGAATTCGCTGAAGAAAAATTTAGACCACGTGTTTATTAGCATTGAAGATATATATTGAATAACATTCGATACGAAAACATTTACATCTATCGTAACGGATGCGAAGAAGTCAGTGACAATACTGAACCCATCGCATAGTACTGGGGGAACGTAAAAATAGTCTGACCATCTTTCTTCAATACTTCGATTGTGGCTAAATTCACTAATATCCGACGTATCGTCGCAATGCATCATGTAATTGTATGCCATGTTCAGTGATGTGTACAGGCGACTGAAGCTCAGGGTCACTTGAATATACCAGGTAAGAATGCGTAGTACGGCACTGTGAAGTCAATTTTTCATACAATCCATCAGTTGCTTCGTCTGAAACTATATGCTTTCATATTTATTTCTTGTATTGCATTACATGTTCGAACTTTGGTGCCATAAGAAATGGCTTAAAATATAATAGTCATTGTTCAATCGTGAAGGTTTCAGCTGTAAATGACTATGGGCTTTATAATTTTGAGGGCAAGCGAAGATTACGTGCTGATGAGCCCAATCTAACGCCTCTGGCTGTATTTTG
The DNA here is from genome assembly GCA_000444245.1 of Botryllus schlosseri. Taxonomy (NCBI): domain Eukaryota; kingdom Metazoa; phylum Chordata; class Ascidiacea; order Stolidobranchia; family Styelidae; genus Botryllus; species Botryllus schlosseri. Next base: position 14,284 of record ATSW01011166.1, read on the forward strand.
AAATTCAGTTGTCATAAATGGCGATATTGCCTCAATGTATTAAACTTACCTTTCATCGTGTGTCAATAGAGATTTATACTCGTTATCGAGGAATGGAAATTGAAAAAAAACGGATCCCTAGCTGACATTCAGTCAATACACTTTATCATCGTAGGCCTACTTGGTGATAAAACTTCCGAGTCACACTTGCAC
>ATSW01011173.1:0-18520 GCA_000444245.1 Botryllus schlosseri
GCCCGCTCAGAGATGTGTATAAGAGACAGCTATTACATACGATAGCCATGTACTAACGCAAGATCCACACGTGGCAGTAGGGTTTTATTTCAGTACATGTATTCGTGAATTCAGATAGAACCTATTCCAAGATAGGTTTTTGAAGTGTGTATTCCATTGTTAGCAAAATACCAGTCCACGACAATTTCACTAATCTTTCAGTATTACAAATACCGGAGCCAACATTGCAAGGAATTCGTGACATTTCGTTAACAGACAGGAAAAACCAGCTGATTGTTATCCCCAAACACCATCAGTTCCGTATTTGCAATCGAACCACACAAATCAGTTGACAAAATCCCGGGATCTCTCAATTACATATCATTTCCGGTTTCGCGATTAATTTTGAAACAAACCTGAAGACTGAAATAGATGTGCTTGCTTCTCGGTGTCATTATGCGGTAAGAGCGGAGCTTGCTTTAACATAGTAATCAATAGAACACAGGGCGGGTGGGGCTTGAAATTGAGCACTGAGTAGGAAGAAAACGTGAAACGAAAATAAACTGATCCATTACCGTTTCCGGGTGCTCAGACACAAATACGTGTATGTGATGGCTTCTAATCAAAGATTATGTTTGTGAAGCTGATACATATGACTTGAATCTTATATCTTGATGTCACAACGTAACCACGTTTTATATATCGGCCATGAATTCATACGTCAGAAGTTTAGTATGACGTCATAACATTAACAGCGTTACGTTTAGCGTGACAGGAGCAGAGAACAATCAATCTCCTCTGAGAGTTGAAGTGTTTACAAATTCTTGAAGATGTTGAAGGGTTCGCCGTCGTCTATCATCTCAGATGTTGAAGAGCTCCACGTTACCGTTGAGAAGTCACGTATTGGCGATTCCGAAACTGAATGCGCGGACTTCATAAAGAAACCAGACGAGTCTCAATCAACGTAGCAAGATAACATCCGACAGGTCACATTCCGACAGTATTTGCAAGACCCCCAGTTTCATTTGACAAGCAAATAGAAAAAAAGCTGATAATGTAACGTATATCTCGTGCCGACCACATGAGTGGATTTGTCCAAGGTTAGGTCGCATTGCATTGCACGACTTCGGAGAGCTGTTAATTGATGGACAAGGACAGCTTGTAATTATAATTTAGGCGAGTTTAATCCTTGCTGCCATTCGGTATTGCCAAAGTTAAGCTGCAACTTCGAAATCATGACACAGGATCCAAAGACATTCGTTCCATAAAACATTACAATCTGCCTCCTTGGTCCACAAGCTAGCCTAGATATCAGAACATGAGTTTGTTGCGGAGAGAAATTACAATGCAAGTGTAAAGCGTTGACAATGTGTTCCACAATAACAATCAGATCTGAAGCGGTTTGATTATATATAAAGAAAACATGCAACCTTTTACAGCAGAGATGTATGCCACGATTATTGCTCATTTGTGCTTATAGTATTATCATGAAACACGAAACCTTCAAATGCCAGCTTTATTTTCACACCACATGGGATACGCAGCGATTATAATTAATGAAATACATGACCTGCAACACTATAGCAGTATAGCAAACCTATTTTGACCGCCCTGGCACAAGATAGATGTCAAGATCGAAAACGGTAACGGCATAGTAAGCTGTAATGTAGCTGTGTGACCCTGATTACGTCATTTGTATTTGTGATCTAATCTCCAATCTTATCTCTTTTTGCAGAAGTACGAAGCTGCTCCGTTGCTAACCCAGGTAAGAAAACCGTTTGCATTACTCGAAAATCACTTCATATACCGAATGTACGTTTGGTACCGTGGATTCGCTTTTGCTTGCAAGTCACTTTTTACCGGTAACATGAAATGATTGTGGTTCATTCGGTGTATTAACTAGTATGGGCGCGACTCGTACAGTCAATCCGTGTTTTGCATCGCATCATTTTATCGAAGGAATTGTCTCGCTTGAGTCGCATCGTTCAATGTAAGCACGGGGTTCGAAAATGGAATTGCCGAAAAACTTTGACACTATAGGTTTTATGATGGCAATCTCACTGATGATCACGTGATGATAAAGAAATCTAACACTATTTGCGTTCCAATGTGCACAAAAGCAAGTGCCCGAAAATCCCCAAGGCGACGTGACTTGAGGCCCCTGAATTAGTGCAAGTATAGGGTAAATCCAAATGACTACTCCACAAACGTACTACACCGTTACTGACCAGCGTCAAATGTGAGCAATACTAATATCGATCCTAATCGTCGAAATTTTGAATTATCATAACAGCGAAGCAACCCATTAGTGCGTTCGTGTACCGTCTTGTTCACCGGAAATGTGGGTTTGGCACGCTCGACTTCAATTAGCGATAACTTATCATTATTTTAAGCATCCCTATTTCCGGTATTGAGCTGTTACGCGGTTGGGCGTTCCGTCGATAAGAAGGCTTATACTGGAATCCTATCAAAACTCGATTACACCAATTGGCGACCGCTTTGAAACGCGTGTTCCTTCAGAACTTGTAAACGGGTCTAATTGCCAAAAATAGACGGCTTGTTCTTTCTAAAGACAAGCCGCAGCGCACCTACAGATGGCTTTTAATCCCCTAAAATTGCCGAAAATCATGTTTTGCGTCGCGTCGCATTCACTCATGGCTAGCAAGCTGCGTTCGGCGATTTCTCCGACAAATTCGGATGTTTTCAAGTCGTTTTAGGGCGGAGAAAATTAGATTATAGTTTGACCACAGAAACGTTTTAGCATTTTGAACGCCGCCACGATTGAATGAAAACGAGTGTATTGAATACGTGTCCTGTTCCGGATTTCCGCCGAAATACAAATCTAAATATGAATAGCTGTTTTGAGGTACAGGACTTCAAATTAATAATATAGTCATATCGAAAGAAATCCCAATATTTTCGACAGACACTAGTCAGGGGTATTCGTCAACAACAAGTGGAGAATTGGAATGAACTTTGTAAGATTGTATATCATTGAACTTTGTAAGATTGTATATCATTGAAAATGGTAAATCTAAATCTCCAATCTACAAAAACTTATTTGAGTACTCTGAAACATTTACTACGATCAAGACAAACCTACATGTTGACCCCGAAAAAGGAGAAGTATTTCGTTACGACCACCTCTGGGTAGGATTAGGGCCTAATCATTAGGCGATATATTCATTCATATATTTACATTCCAAGTGCGTGCTATAGCTCGACACACTGTGAGACATGAATTGAATGAAACACGCATGCACTCCATTTAACAGAGCTGTTCCGAACGCGTATTTCACAAGTTGATGTGGTCAATGATACGAAATATCAGCCTCACGTATTCATTGCTCTAGACACCAGCTACGAACTTACAGTTAAGGTCGCGTTCCGGTCATACTCCGCTCTGTACTGTCGCTTACAGCGTTCTACATTAACCTAATACATGTAACCTGCGCGTCAGAGAACACCAAAAGTATGCAACCTTTATAGGCTTTTGCGTTTTATCAACCGCGCACCCGCTTGAAATCTGGTTTCAAGTTACATTTTAAATATGATTTTGTGATAAGTACGACGAACTATAAACGAATGCGCGGCGACTTGGTATGCAGAAATGGGGACCGCAAATATACCACACTATAGATAAGATACATTTCTCAAATTTTTTGAAGTTAAACCCCGCTCTGTTGTTTATAGTGTATCCATGTCGGCCAGCTGGGTGCAGTCAGTCCTACAGAATTCTGATATGCGAACAGTTGCTTGAAATATAACAATGCTATCAGAAGTAACTTGGTGGAATAATGTTGCTAACAGAGAGTACACTTCAACTTGGCAAAATAAGTGAATAGTATATTCATATTGAAATAAACCCGAATATTTTCGGCTGACATTCTTCAGGGTTAATCGTCAGGAACTACTCTCACTAGCTGTTGACGATTACCCCTGATGAGTGTCAGCCGAAAATGTTCGGGTTTATTTCAATATGAATAAATTATTCAATTGTGTATTGATGTTCTGTACCTTCAGGAAGCTTGTGAACTAACTTATTAAAGAAACTTGTTACATATTTTTCAGTGAAATGCGGGAAATGTAAACGCTTCAAGATCAAGCAGAAGACCTTCGTTCAGCAGGATTATGACTTCGGTATTGCCTTTTTTCTTTTTCTGACAAATTTCCCCGCCCACAAAATACTCTTCATTCCACACATTTCTGGGTTTGAGTAGGCCTTTATCGCTGTAGATAGACAGCCAAACCATACGGTCGTTCATTTAGAAACTTGCTCTCTGCTGTCATCGGGAATATGTTCCGAATTCTGGTAAAAGTCACCCATATCAATGTTATCGTTATTATGCAAGTGGGTTCTGAATTCACAGTCTGAAAAACGAAAAATGACTAACGACACTGCACACAGGCACGATTTCCAGTATTTACGGCGATTCCGATCGTAAAAAGGCTTGAAAACTGTCCCAAAATTACTTCAGACTTTGATAAATCCTACGAGTACACAGTATGTAGTTTTGCCCTAAAATCTGTTGCGTAATCTAAAAACATGACCATACGAGTATATTGCAAGTAGGCAAGATCCACTGAGCGCTCCGAAAGATATAAGTACAGCTTCACTGGAGAAACACAACACACTTACAATTAATATGACGATTCCAAGCTCAAGACATTGCTTCCTTTCGACATCTAGCGGATAGATGTCTGACAAATTTTGAATCCTAGTATTTGCTCCAATCTACATGTTTATGATTGGGTTTATGAGAGCTCACCTACCAAATAAATCCCAAATAGTCATTGACTATTGCAGATGTAGGCCTGCAATGCATTCGCTACTTGACCGGACCTGTCCTTTGGCAACACCAGGGTTACCATACATCCCTCCTTTCGGAGGATTTGTCCTCCAATTTCAATGACCTCTTTTAAGCCTAAAATGGTCAAAAAGGCCACGAGAAAGGGTGAAATGTTGGCCTAAAAGAAAACGACGGGTAATTCGAGAGTCAAAACTGAAAATGACCTTTTTTAGTCAAGACAACGAAATTAGCTCTAAAAATATGAAATTGTCTCAGTTACTCGTCCGCTGTAGTAACTTTTGCAGTCAGTCAAAAGTGTTTCCGGATCTTAAAACCCTAGGCAACAGCTTAGTAACAGTGACAATGTCGGATCCGATATTTTCATTGTGGTTAACCTCTCTCAGGAGACTCTTGGAGATACCGGACTGCTATCTCTCTCACAGTTTGACCGCCATTGGGTTCCGGTTACGAACCTATCCCTTTTTCTAAGTTGTCCGCGCCCGCGTGGAAAAGACAATCCAGAAGCCGTGCGAGGCCGAGGCCAGAGTTAACATCAGCGACGTGTATCGGATGAAAAAGCTTTTTATCACGCCCGGAGTACAGACGCTCACCTTCAACACGTCTTGTCTCTGTCCGAAACTCAAACGAAAGTAAGCGATCAATTTGGATTGTTCAACGTCCGTGATCATTTCTAAAGGATGACAATGTCATTCAAATACTGAAAGTTTGTAGGAATTAGAATTACCTGGCATTCGGCCCACGTCTGCCTTCGAGTTCCATATTGTATATCATGTTTCAGTTGTATCTATACCCGTTCCACGCGAAAATGTTAACTTGGATAACATTACGATTGGGATTATGTATGGTTCAGTTGTTATGTAACATCCGTGAAATTGGCGACTATCGCACAATGTCGGACTGTAGTTATAATTATTCATTATGTAGCACGTGTGGCCTATAAAATTCTCTACTTCTCGTTCCAGTCGCGTGTACGTTTTGGCCGGCCATCAGGACCAAAAGACCGGTAAACTACTGCTCCATCCGCAAAGCATGGCTGCAAAAGCCGGACGAAAATGGGAAAAGAAGGTTGCGGTGGGTATATAGTTGGTCTACATATAGACTTCGACGAGTTGGAGAATATTTAAGCCTGCATGCCATACCGTCGTTGTTTATCAGATTTGTCCTGATTTTGAAGAGCAATGTCCTATGACATTAGGCTACAAGATCCTTATAGTTACAAGTTTTGACCTAAATTTGCCACAATATCTATATGCACGATGCGAATACTGGTAATACACCAGTGGCCAACGATAACTTAAACGATACACCCTAGCTGGCATTCTGGTAATGTGATCGTGAATGGTCGAAAGTGATGAACTCCGTTATTTATGCCCGATTGTTTTTATTTATAGATCCACGTGAATTCTTAGCGCCCTGAGTATTGTCCCTCACAATTTATTTCGAGCCGAAGTACATAAAATAAATTGCTTCTTGGTTACACCAGGAAATTTAAAGGAACCGATAGTAGCCAAAACAGTGCGATTTCGCTAAACGGTGAAATTCAAACCATAAAATTCTTTCCATTTGACAACCGGTCCAAATTTGTCGGCTTGACCTATATTAACAATGGAACGGGCCTAGTTGAATATATCGAGGTAGTTTAAAGTTTAAACCGATTTCAGTTCCCGATTCACGTAAAACTACTTGTTTCCAAATAAGTTGCGTGATAGAAACAGATTACTAAATGTATGGTCTAGGGTTGCATTTAAAACAAAAATCAATTTAAAACAAATATGTTTAAACAAAACCGTAATTTAACATGTGTTTTTTATTGTTTTATTATGATTTTTTGAAGCTATGACGTCACGAATATTCAATTGTTACGTTATAGTGGATTGACATCGAGTAAATATGGCTCATTTGACAAATTATCTGCACTATTATTGTCGAGCCGACTATTTTGAGGGTTCGAACCATTCCCATATCGTTATACGTCGGCTATATCAGTTTATTAATTGTCCGTAGGCTCATACAAAATGTTTTTTGGAAGTATTTAAACAATTATGGCATAATTTTACAACTAAAAAAACACAAATTTTTTTTTTAAAAAGGCCTTTTTTCAAAAAACACTGGTTAAAACATGTTTTAAACCAGTGTTCGGGGACCTGTGGCTCGCGAGCCATATACGGCTCTTTTGGGTATAAGATATGACTCTGTGCCAAATATTTATTTTAGTATTGAATTGATCAATATTGCAACGAGTTGTTGGTAAATTTTAATCGCGGCCAAAATAATTATTCTCGTGGCAGTAATACAAACATGTCTTTGAGAGGTAAAGACAATGTCGTCTCCAGGTTTAGGGGCTCGGACCCCTCTTTTCAAAATCATCAAATTCAAGTTACTGTCAAGCCGGCGGCCAATATTACTCGCGAATTCTGTGTACCCGACTCGAAATCTTGAATTACGCGATACGTTGATTAATCAAAGAGCATAGCAGACACGGCGCCGGCCATTTCAAAACGCAGTTCTCAAATACGCATTGTCTTCCTGATCTACGTCGCGAAATGAACTGTTGTGAATGTGACAATTACAAACTCGAATTACAAACGACGCCATAGCTATCCACGTTCTTGATCGGTAATAACACCAGCTATTACACCATACATCTGCCACTTCTTCAATCAGTGTGTAGAAAATGGAATTTTCCCTAACTCACTTAAAATTGCAAGGGTCGTTCCAGTTTATAAAAAGGGGACAAAAGTGATATGTCTAACTATAGGCCTATATCCATCTTATCTTGCATGGCTATAGTGTTTGAGAAGCTCATCCATACACGTCTATATAAGTACTTTGAACCTCTACTGTACCCTAACCAATTTGGCTTTCGTACCAACTGCAATACTAACCAAGCAGTACTCAACCTTCTTCTTCAATATTATTCAACAATATCTAAAAATGAAATTGGCTGTAGTATTTTTCTGGACCTTCAAAAAGCTTTTGACACAGTAAACCACAGCTTTTTACTCGATAAACTATTTCGATATGGGGTGAGAGGCTCTCAGCACAATCTAATAAAATCTTATCTATCAAACCGCATGCAATATGTTGATGATCTATCTTCTGTCAAGTCTGCTTCATCGTTAGTTACCTGTGGCATCCCACAAGGATCGGTCCTTGGACCGTTACTGTTCAATATATACTTGAACGACTTGATCGCATGCTCTCCTTTTCACACGACACTTTTTGCGGATGACACATGCTTGTATGTCTCGGCTTCCTCTCNTCCAATCTTGCAAGAATTAGTTCACACTCAAATGCATCGAATAAGTTCCTGGATGAATGCGAACAAGCTACTCNTAAATCCGTCTAAAACACAAATTCTAATCATTAACCAAAAGCCTAGTCCNGTTANATTCTTCTCTCCATTTTTGAATCTGAATAATACAAATGTGAACCCCATCTCCTGTGTGAAGTACCTTGGAATTCACATTGACGATAATTTATCATGGAAATCCCATATCGATAAAATTACTACNAAACTTTCCAGGGTTGTAGGGATTTTTTCTCGTCTAAGACACAGTCTCCCAAGACCTGTGCTTAGAAATTTATATTTCTCACTCTTTCATAGTCAGCTCAGTTATGGCATAGTCTTCTGGGGACTTAGCTGCAAAACGTACTATTCGAAAATCGAAGTACTTCAAAATTTGGCAATTAAATACATCAGTGGTATGAAAGAACGGGAACGACTCTCCCCCAAATATAAATCCCTGAACATNTTGAAAGTAAAGGACCTTTGCACTCTGGAGGTTGCTAAATTGATGTATAAGTATGATCGAGGTGATCTCCCAAGTTTGTTTAGTGCAGTGGTTCCCAACGTGGGCGATATCGCCCCCCAGGGGGCGATTTGGCGGTTTAGGGGGGCGAAAATAACAAAGGGGGCGATAGGGGGGCGAAAACGGACGAAGGGGGCGATAGGGGGCGATAGGGGGCGATGGCGCGTTAAAACGGCTATATTGCAGTCGCCATCTTAACTAACGCACCCCAAACTCCCCCAACCCCCCCTAATTGGGGGCGGAGGGGGGGGGGCGAACTCGAAGGGGTCCCAAAATTATGTCTTGAATTAACATAAATTATAGAGTAGTTTTTAAGAAATTCATGCAATTCCTTCAAAAAAATTTTCGCGCAGTGCGCGATTTAATATTTTCATATATCTTGATTTTGGGGTACCCGCCACCCAATAATAATACGCATGATTTATGGAAATGGGAGACTTCGGCGTCGGCCATTATTGCGCCACGACGTACCAAGACATGTGAAGTTAGAGGCCATGTAACATACGACTCCGAGAAGTGTGCCAGAACGATCAGCAGCGAGAAGACCTTGGCCGAAAAGGAATGCTCTTGTGCTGACCGAAAACTTCGATATATATACTATACATATATGTGTAATCGTCCATAGGCGTCCAATGGCTGGCGTCGAATGTTCCTGTCCTGACGACCTTAACCCTACAGGACAAATGCCATCCCGCAACGAAAAAATTATTCGCCAGTAGGCTACAGAAATACCAATTTGAAATCATGTNCGTCTTTTAGTTTGGTACGTTTTGACGATTTCCATATCTTCTGACATAGCAGTANAGGAGGTCACGAATTAGCATCATGTAACGAAGTCAATATAACAAAGATTCCGCCCGAATATGTTTAAATAATATTTAGAGGTCCTACCTTTTCCAACACACCACATTCAGCTCTGCCGATAAATCTGATTATGTGAGCAGGAATAGGATAAAAAATTGATAGCAATATATATGCAATTCCCGACCATATTGACCGATTCAAACATGCATTACATAAATTTGTCACGCTTTGCGCGTTTCGGCGAAATACGGTGACTGGTCAAACAGTATATGAAATACGGTATAGCTGATATGTAGCGACAAAAACCCACTGGCTGAGGGGGTCTGGGGTTTGGTTTATCACCCTATGGGGCCAAAGACAAACGTTTTTAAGGAGGGACTGACGAAGTGCTATTTTTCGGTTCCCAATATTTGGGGGGCGATGATCGGTGTGGAGCTTCAAAAGGGGGCGATGAGTCGAAAAAGGTTGGGAACCACTGGTTTAGTGATATGTTCAGGCGATCTAGTGTCGTACATACACACCGTACTCGGTCTTCGACTTCAAAAAAATTATTTGTATCTCGTGTGACGAATAGTAAGTGCCGCAGATCAATCATATATCATGGACCAAAAATATGGAATGACATTCCTTTAGCCATGAGGGAAATGTCTTTTTCAGCCTATTGTCGCGAATTTAAATCCCATTTACTCTTGTCATTTTGAAGTTAGTTAGATTTGCATTGTAATTCCCGTATATTGGATTAGATAATCTTATGTTGCCAAATTGTTTCTTTTTCATAATTTGAACTGACAACTCCGTACATTTATCCATCTTCTATTTATTTTTTGTTTTCATTGCATTTCATTCTTTAGTTTACTTCTTTATTATTGTTGCCTGTTACTCTGTTGTTGTTCCAACTTACCACTGTTCTACCTGTTTTTAATTTATTCTTGACGCGAGACTCTATTAAAAGACGATTTTTGTACTCCATCGCTGCAGCTGACTAGATGGTCCCTAAGGAACCGTATCGCTGCAACATGTATTTTGTTTTTGAATGTAATTTTTTGCTCAATAAAAACTGTCTCTCTCTCTCTCTCGGTAAGTATAGCTCTGTGTAGTACCGGCGATAAAATGTATACGTGTAACGCAACGTTATGTTGCCGCTTAATACTTTGACAAGTCGATCGATAAGTATTTAGATTTTCGTTATCAGTATGACAGTCACATTCGATTAATATCAGTTGTAAAAAATTCTAAGCTATATATGAATTGCGTTATCAAGGGTGAGGCTGGACCCGTCTGTTCTATACCTCTCGTTTAGACCTTTATTTCCGAAAAATAAATACCAGACTTTACTGAGAAAATATGGCGCACACGAGGAATCCCATGCAGTGAGCTCGAATTAGTGCTACCATGACGTCATGAATTTTCAATTGTGACGTAACAGTTGATTGGCATGTATGGCTCTTGGGAGTTGAGATGAAAAAATAGGGTCAATATGGCACTTCGGACAAAAAAAGGTTCCCGAACACTGTTTTAAAGAAAGTGTTTTAAAACACCGTTTGTTTTAAATGCAACCCTAGTATGGTCACTCCAAAAAATTGAGCAAATAGTGAAAATCAGTACCTGTGATTGCAGAAATAGTCGAGATATTTTGCCCTGGTACCCTATTCCATCATATGGTTTTGACTTTGACCACTCTATTCGTATTGCATTTTTATTTTATTTCAGCGGCAGGGGTATTGTTTGTGCGGGTTTGAGTTACTTGCTACATTGCCTGTTGCAAAGATTGCTTCTAACCCCTGACTACGCCAATTACTCAACCTCCTCATAGTTAGGCGGTTACACAGTTGTATTTTGCTAATTCCGGAACTGTGATGCATATGGGGGCCTATTCCTGAACTTGTATTGATTTGATGTCTTCATTTATTACAGAGATGGATAAAGAAAAGACCCTCCAAGAAAGTTTTGAACCGGCGACGCAGGACACACGATGGTAATCCACCCGCCAGAAGACGCAAAAAGGAACGACGCAGCGCCGAACGGGGCTCAGAATAAACGGTCAGCTCAACGCGAAAGATCAACCAAGATACAGCTGCGCCGTTCTCGAGAGACTTGTCGCGTTTACCGAGTTTTAGGTACTCACAAGTACTAACGTAGCACTTAAACCGCACCGAGTGACAATTTGATTCACCCGCAGACTGTCGTGATAACGTTGAGCCACGTTTGTGAGTGCGAGTGGGGATTGTAGTCGAGCAATCGCCAGTTTAGAAACGCCTGTAAATCGTCAATTAGCTGATATAGATGATATAGAATCGACAGTCAGCCGATTGCTGTTATTTCCCGCCTGGCATAACCAATTTTGTAAATTACTTCGACGGAATTGCTGTGTAGTACTAATCAAAACAGTGGGGAGTTCCATCATTCTCCAGGCCTATCTGCTTTATTTACAAATCTGCTTATCCGGGAGATGGCGCTGATGAACCGAAGCAATATTCTCCGAGATAGCACAAGTTGATGAAATCATGTCCGGTAGCTGGTGCTAGTCAGTGTGATGCCAGATTGGTTGTCACACTCATGTTTCTAATTAGTCAGAAAGCATTGTCGCCGTGACTTTACCACCAAACTTCGCTATGATGCGTGCCGACTGCAGTTATATTCACTAACTCTTATTTATAGCTACTGTACGTCTTTACTTCACGAATATAGTATTTTATTTACCTTGGCGAAGTATCACATCGTTCTACCGTCTTGAAAACAAATATGACCCTATCTGCATCAAAAGCAACAGCTATTGATCGTGAAGTTATGCACATTCGACGCGAATCGAACCTCATTGAAATAATTCGTGAAGTCTTTGAAGAAAATTTGAGATATTTACATAACTAGATATGTGTGGTAAGTTTATTGAAAGTGAACTGCGTCTACGTTGTAACGGTAACCCGTTAATGGCATGCGTAATCAAGACAGCGCATGCAAACCTTATGCCTTTACCTTGTTTTCTATCTTCCTTTTATTTGATAGATGTGCGTAGATTTTGTAATCGTCGTTAGCCATATCCTTTTTTTTCTAAATTAATTACGTGTGTAACTATACTTCGGGTTCCCCCGGTTCCAAGTTATTGTCATACTAATGTTAGCTTTCTGTTACCTGCCTGTACCTATGCAGTTTGTGTGTAAATAAAAGAGTCTCGAAAACAAAAGGTGTAATAAGTCACGGTAAGGGGAAATGCAGCAGTCGGTAAACGAGGTATTTAATGGTGGCGGGACTGCGGCTTGAGCTCCGGAGTCGATACACGGTAAAGTGGCGGGGTGGCTGGATGCCGTTCGGCTACTGAACAATGATACTTTATTCGCATGTCTCTACCTTACAGCAGTAGCGAGAGTTGATCAGGGAAGCGTGCGCTGTGCACTGAGAAAGAGGTCTCATACCTATCGATCGATCTAAGTCTGTAAATCGTGTCGAGATAGCGCAGTCGCAAGTTCCAAAGTTGCAATACTATATCAATGGGTTCCGAGTTCAAGTCCCACCTAGGTTGACTCAGAATTCCTACTTGAGTATCGGGTGCTTTATTGCTCATTAGGGTCCTACACTCTTAGCGAAAAGAGTGATGACAGCGTACGATTTAATACCACTCTTTGGGGAGCCACACAGCTCAGCTCGTGGTCGATGGTCAATGGTGCGGTCATACACGTAGAAAGAAAACAAATGCGTACCACGTTTCTGCCATCAATCACCTGGCATGATATAGAACTCTTCATTGTTCAAGAATGTTGACTGTTCATTTTGTGTCAGGGCGGACAACTTCTCCGGTCGACGGGCCAGATAAAGGTAAATGAAGTAGGTCTACTTGGCGGGCATGATTACAGAATCGATACAATAATCGCGTATACATTCATAGGCGCCGAGTTACGGGGTGGCGGGGTGGCGCAGCCACACTATGAATCAGAAGACTAAACGCCCGTCGTCTGCGATTTCAAATCATGAGCGCTGTCAATTAGCAAGTCCGTAATAGCTCGTAAATGCTAACTATTTACCATTGACCGATACGCGCGCGAATAATTGAATACGCAGCTTCGTTGGCGGAATAAGCAGCTTCGTTGGAGACAACTAACCTGTGCATAAAACGCCCCAATAAATTGTAATCCGTGATTAGTAATCAATGGAAGCGACCTCGTTCACGATGTCGAGTTCGTCACACGCTTGCGCCGAGAAACACCATTTTCTCTCTCGACCAGACGAGCGAATTCACGTTCTTCTTCTCTCAATTGACTAGTATTTGCGCCCATATTTATTTACAAAATATTTCTTGAGTTAATTCCGTGATAGTCTCTTTAATTGGAGGCGTGGAGCGCGAAATAGGACAGTGTGTTTCTGTAGCCTATGCCTGCGAATTGAAAGTCATTCCTGCGCAAAGTGCGCATATTCATTACTCTAACACGGCTTTGCCAACTTTTATCGGGAAATGCAACAATGCAGCTCAAACGTCGTTATAATGAGCAAACAATTGCCGCGATGTCAGACTTGGAACCCCATTGTGCTATACGCAAGTTGAGGAATTACTGATTAGATGCGCGCTTTCTCGTTTGCTATCATCTGTAGGCTACGAATTCTTGTCTGCTTTATACAGTCGTATTCCCTCGATGTCACTTGTCAGTGTTTGATTTGCTATTAACACTGCACATTGTGCAGTGCACGGCGTTAATTACGTAGTCAAAATTGATGAAACACGATATTATCGGTGGCGCAAATTTTGAATTTATTCGATTAGTTTGAACGGGAACCTTCTACGTTCCAATAAACTTCATTTCTGAACGGACTCTATCTAGCGCAGGGCCGGCCAACCCGTGTCCCGCGGGCCACAGGTTTTGAGTGGTCCGCGACGTAATTTTCGAAATTAGTAATATTATCAAAAAGGGATTCACAGATTGTGAACTTGCAAGGCCAACCAAAAATTTGATTAGTCTGGTCGCAACACTTGAGATGTGATGACTAAAATATCAGTTCCGACGCATTGGCAGATCTATGAACCAGTCACATTTTGGTAGATCTTCGTACACTACAATAAAGCAGAATAATTTGCGATAGATTGCGATTGTAAAAATTTTCGACACGCTTCGCTCAACATGTTGTCACTTGATTTCTTGCACTTGATATTGTTACCCCTTTGTGAAAACGAAGGAACTTCTAATGTATCAAATTGAGTCTAACAATATTCGCGATTATGAGACAAAGGGTCGTTTAGCATATTCGACCTTACGTTTGCGCTTGCAGAAAGACCGTCGACTATAAAAGCTAGGCACAAAACGATTGACGCATGTTGGTCGAAGCTTTCGATATCGATACGTCCAGTTCGAAAATTTTGAAACTTTCGAAAATTTCTCGCGCTTCGCGCGGCTATTGGCCCGCGCAATAGTTCGTCAATCCAATGTGGCGCTTTGGCTGAAAAGGTTGACCACCCCTGATCTAGCGCAACCATATCGCGGATCGAATTTCAAACCGTTGGGATATGTATTTCTGTTGATAAGGTCGCGGCATGCTCCCACATTGCTCTTACTGCAATACCGCGTGGATAATTAAAAGCGCACCATTTTACGATCAAATTCTACTGACTGATCGGGTCCTACGTAGGCCGTAGGCCCCGGGCTGATATCAACCAGCGCTTTGTCGGCATAAAAACCCTAGGTGCGTAGCCAGTGAGTTTGTCATTGATAACTAGAAATCCCGTCTTTTTGAAATGCCAATTCACTAATTCGTATTATCGATGCTGCGTTGCAACTAGCGAGAATCATTTGTATGCGAAATGGGTCATCGATATCTCATGTGTGCTATCGTCGGTGGTTTGGTTCAACGCGTCCGCATGCAGGCCTGCTACCGTCTGCAGAAACACTTTCGCCAAACAGTAACAATCTCTGAGTGTAATATTGTTTGTTTTTATGTGTGTTTTTGATTAAAACTGATGCCCGCGTCTGAACAAATTGTGCTCGTTGCCATTACCGAATCCGGGTATTTAGGTATGACTATAGCGCACCCTATAATTATATTTATTGCAGGTTTGCGGGATGTATGCAATATCGTTATCAGCGCAACTTTGTCGGTCGATTGTACAGTCCGATAAAATTGATCACTGCTATGTATTTCGCACAGCGTACTGAGGCTGATTTCAGCATACTAACGATTCGTATTAGATGTACAAATTCGACCTCATCGTTAGAAACGTAGATTTGTTCGCGAGCTCTGAGAAACACCATCTCCTGTCGCGATATGACGACTAAATATACGTTCACCTTCTACAAATTGAAGTGCATTTTCTGCATCGATGAGGGCCGCAAGCCGCGTTTAAAATATTTTGTAAACCATTTTTGTGATAAATATTCTCGAAGCGCTAAGTTGAACAGTGTTTTATTGTGTGTGTGTGCCTGCTTGTTGGAATTTATTCCAGTGCCCATAATATTAATCCACTTATGCTTTGCGAACGTAAATCGGGAAATGCAGCAATGCAGTCAAAATCGATGCTTCAATCTGCAGCCAATTGTTGCGATGCGAGCTACTCAATACTAAGTGAAAAGCCATGGTGTTGGCGGAAGGGATAATTACTGATTGGCCGCACGCGTTTGTAATCATAATTCTTGTCTGTTTTTCGTGTTCCAGAATGGACTGGACTGTGTAAAGCCCGCTGCACACTGACCTTGCGACGCAACATCGCGAGTTGCGCGTTGCGAGTTGCGAGTCGTAAGTCGCGAAGCAATGCACATTGCACATGCACACTGGTCCCGGCAGTGCCCACAAGCGGCAACTACAGCTCTTGCCGTTCTGTCTGAAGTCTCGAAATGGATACACATTACACAGCTCCTGATAGATCGCAAACTGAATATTTCGATGGGTATAAATGGGTTTGTCAATGAATAAGATGACGTCTTATATGCACACACTTTTCCATTAACGAAACAATATCATATTTCAATGCTGAAAACGCATAATCTGGGTGACCCAGTTGAATGCGCTATTCCCGGTTGCCGAACCAAATTTCTGAAGTTCTAGCTGTAGCCTACTATGCTACACACACCAAGCCTTTCTGTATTCCATTGCCTCAGTGACTGCATCAACTGTCAAGCACTCATACATTAATTTCTCGATATGATAAATAACAACATTCAAATGCATTATAATTTTATTGCATTTGAATTAAGTCTTAACAATATTTAAATATAACTCTGAGATTCTTTCCTTTTCAATCATCGATTCGCCCTCAGATATCAAACATTGAAATTGATCCGTGGGTAAGGTTGATTCGTCGTCCATAATGATACATAGTCCATTTCTGACTTTTATAATATTAGCCACTAGATTTCGTACCGAAGTCTGATAAAGAGGAGAATAGACGAAATCTAACATCGAGAATTACACTGCTGCTACTTAGTCAACATAAAGGTTTTCAGACGTCGTGTACCGAGATGTACCGGTATCTGAAATATACATCAGTGAACCCATGACATACCACTATTATATGTACCTGCTTAACCCAGTTTCAAACCGATGCACACTGTACAGGTTTAAATGAATCAGACAAGGTATATATCTAATAAATCCACCTGTAGACATAAAATGACTGAGAGTTTCGCGGTATCGGTACTGCCGGTACTGGTTTGCCTTTGGTAATTACCAAGCACCGGTACTGCTAAGAGCAGGGGTGGGCAAACTACGGCCCGCGGGCCGCATACGGCCCTCTACACCGTTCTGTGCGGCCCGCGGGAGTCTAACGAAAGTTATGAAAAAATATTGATAAAATGCGTACTAAAAATCGGATCAATGCTGGGACTTGATTAAACTCTTTCTTGGTATCTTTCACCATGATAATTCTAAGGCAGTGGTTCTCAAACTGGGGGCACACCCCCCTTGCAGGCGAGAAAGCATCTGAAGGGGGCGGGAAGCCGAGCTCAACTGAAATATTTTTTCGCGCACCGCGCGATCTACATCCCGTTCATATTAATTGCTCTGTATTCAGTCTGAAATTCATATTTAAAAATCTCTCATCCACACAAATTCCATGCCATCTGACTATCCGTTAGGTTTGCTCGCATCCTGGTTGCGTTTTGTGATATGACGATAAGGGGTCACGGAATCTTTACCATCATAGGGGAGTGTCTTAAAAAGTTTGAGAACCACTGTTCTAAGGTAAATACTTCCTATATTATTTTTTATGTTCAATTTCTGGCGCGACAGCCCGATCTCAAGGCCCACGTAGTTTAAGAGGTTTCAGCTGCTAAGCATCAGAGAAATCCTAAACGAGATTGATGATTCGGATTACTAGTGTGATATCAGATTGGCCATTCCAGTTTTATTATTTCAGTGATGTGCTTTTAAAAAACGATTCGCACGTGTCTCAGGTAGATTCGTTCTCTGTGTGCGCAGAATTAGGGTATTTATATTTTATCTGCACATATTAGAAGCGTGTTTGAAGCTAACATGGTTATGATGCTGTCAGCAGTGTGTGTCCTGAAGTGATCCAAAAGTGGAATTATTAAATCTATGAGCAAATCACTGCTCACAGATTTAAATTTAAATCCTGTTCTAGGAATCGGGACAACCGACTTTCATCCTTATAATTTTGACGAATTGGTTATTGAGGTCGACCAGCCTATTAAATCTCGTCACTGTTTCTGACGCGTGTACGATATCAGCAAAGCAATTTTTGTATTGGTTTAAATAAGCATATATATTATGTCATTGTCCTCATAATCAAATACCAATATTGCGTTTTGGTTAATAATCCCAATTTTATATATTGCGGCCCGCGAATGGATTCAGATGTTGAATGCGGCCCGCGAGCTCAAAAGTTTGCCCACCCCTGGCTTAGAGCTTACAGTAGAATGCGTTCTTGCATTTAAGCTTCAAGTTTTAAAATGGCTTCAAATCAGTTAAAATTTAATGAGGAAACAATTGTAGATGCCAAAACACGCAATACCCGGACAAACTATTGCGGTGACATAGAGCTAACGATCAGTAACTGCTGACCAGTCGCTCGCAACTCGCGACAAAGTTGAAAATTTTCCACTTTGTCGCGGAGTTGCGCAACCCTGTCGCAGACGGCATGTTGCGAGTTGCCGGCGACTCCGGTCTGCATGGTCCAGTCGC
>KE605953.1:1974-19069 GCA_000444245.1 Botryllus schlosseri
ACGAGAGACGCCGAATACTGATACCATAACAACAACGGCAGAAATTCACAATCGGCTATGCACGCCATGTCGCCATCGATAGCATTTCCTACAAGATATTATTGAATAATATATTCACATTGAAATAAACCAAATATTTTTGGCTGACACACGTCAGGGTCATCGTCACCAATTAGTAGACCATTACCCCTTGACGAGTGCCAGCCGAAAATATTCGGGTTTATTTCAAAATGAATTTATATCATTCAATTGTATATCTGCACATTCAAGAGTCTCAACAAGACATTATCGTGTCTAGCATCATGACATTATTCAAACGTGTGAAACTAGAAATCAGCGGTGCCATGCAAATAGAGAGTAATGAAACAAATTAAGAAAACCAACATCAATTAAAGGGATTTTCCATGTGTGTGAAGAAACGCCACTACATTCAGACAGAATTCTATGGCATTTTTAGAATTTATCACTAGATCCACACCGAAGTAATATATGCCAAACATCTAATCAGTAACCTCCGACCTCTAAATTGAAATCAATACGATGTGATTATCAATGGAAAATTACTAAGCAGAAAGTGACGTACCACCTTCCAAGAAAACTCGTGTGGTTTCCAGTGTACACAGAAGGCTATTTATGATATTGTAATGGCTTGTGTTATTATGTTTCAATACCATAAGATAATGTCTCAATGGGAGCAGTTTGTTTCCAACAAAGGAAAACACATCAAAAAGGGACTGCCTTGTTTACATAAAGGATCTGAAATCACAACAAACGTTATAATTGTATTGTGTGAGGGTTGGATACATTTAAATGGACCGGGCCAAGGGAATTCGGCGTCATGACATCATATATTTAGCCACATAACAAGTTTGTCAGAATCTCAAATTTCACAGGCATTCCATTCTTGTGAAGGTTTTCAGGGTGGAGAAACATGTCAAACTTGTATTCCTTTACATACCAACATTACAATCAAACACCAGTCAAAGGGCAATTATTATGAAATAGTGTAACAAACCTATACCAATGAGGCTTGTTGCATCGGGATTTGAAAATATAGGAGGAAAGCAGTTCCTTTTTGCCATCACCATCAACATGCTTGGACAATTGGGATGCCGAGTGCCTATAGCGGGGAAGCCAACGAGTTTCTGGTCTAACCCTGGACTGAAGCTGGACGTAGTACCACTATGGTAGGCCTACTTGGAACTTGGAAAGATTGCAACATGAGTATTGCTTTCCTAGACAACTCCAAGTCCTTTAGAGCCAAAGAGGCGCAAAGCTTGAATATGAATCATAGTTCACCAGAAAAACAGGAAGGGTTTAAAAAATTTCAGATGTTCTCGCCAAATCTTTATGAACAGAAGTGCAAAAATAACACTGAGTAAGTATTGCCAGTAAAATGACGATATGTAGTGTTAAGCTATGTTCAATTGTTCATGAGCAAGGCACACACAGCTGACTTATAGACATTTTTAATGCAAAATGTCAACAGAAATGGTAAAATCGTAGTCGGACACACAACGGAACCCAGAGAGATTGATTTGTTGATCGCCGCAAAACAATAATCGAATGTATCAACAACATGTATCGACACAGAATTGCACGAGAGCACTCCGCAACTTTCCACCATTGGGTAAACAATATTTCAAATGTATGTCCGTTACTGTGTTTGCTCGTAGCGCAGTTGGTATAAGATAGCGTTGTAGGAAAACGATCGATAATACCGTCGACAGAAATACACGTGTAACAATGCGGCTACCACAAACAGAGGCACAAAAACAAGCACATACTATATTGATAACGTAACCAATTCTTTGAATCGACATACACCCTCAACACAGACGCATAGCTCCAGGATCCTCCACTCTCAATGGTATCTGCTATCTACCACTCAAAACTGTCACACAGTCACACTATTCCTACGACACAGTAGAGTGGTCTCCCTGCACAAAGTCTACATGACTGCGGTTACCTTATCTTCCCTTAACCTTCCGATCCTATCCTCAAAAAGGAGCTAACAAGAATACACGTCTGAACTTGATTCATGTGACCAATTTTACCGACCGTATCCACTGTTGCTTGACATACACGATACTATCATGTTGATGATGTCGCAATATTAAATCTTACTTTGTCCGTGATGAGCAGCTGAGCTTTGCATTTGGCGAACGCCCGTGGCGGCAGTGCCCCCGAGCGCGCGGTTCGTGGAAGAGCGAGTATGCTGGGTTCGATCTTCGCGGTCCTTCCTATCTTTGTCTTGCCCGTCGGCGTTATTCCGGCTACTCTGTAACACATACGCATGTGTAACAGACTTACGTTGTTGAATACCGAAGATATAATTCCGTGCACACGAGATAACCCGTTTAGAAATTACATCTTTGCGATGTAAATCAAAAACAAACAAGAGGTAGACAGCATAGTGCAACAGTAAAGACAGGCCTACGCAGTAGACAGATGACAGAGGAGTGGTAATAGATTTAAAATCCAAAATTCCAATCAATGGAAGGCTCAGGAAAATACCAGAGATGGTCAGGGTAGTCACTGCTGATGTAAAGCCGTAAATTTCTGCTCCATTAAAAGTAGAAGTATCTATTACAACGACATGTCTAACTAATTGAAGTAGAAGTAGGAAATGAAGATATGAAAATTATTCGAGTTAGCAGTTTCATAAAGTAGATTTGGTTGATCTGTCGCATACTTTAAGAAGATAATCGGCAACGGCCCCTTTCCAAATTCTAAAGAGCATTCTCACGTCTGACTCAAAACAATCGTTGACAATACCATAAATAGGTGCCAATGCACTGTTCGAAGATATTATACAGTTACCTTGATAAAGGGTCTCGTTCGCTTAGTTGTCATGATAATTTCACTCATAAAAATGCCACAAGCACCTACTTTAAAAATCCAAGGTTAGAGAAATGAGTGGTTTTGCCTACAAAACTGCAAAGCAAGTTCGTAGCACTAGTAAACAAATCCCACTAGGGTACTCATACCGACCAGTGACAAGTGACCACCTCTGGACAGGACATTATCGAAAATGTAGTAGGCCTACCGTATATGAATGATGCAAGTGGCGCTAATGACCAAAGCTTGCATCGGAACAGTTGTCTTGCGAAAAAGAATATCAACATTTCCAGATTTAAAATCGCCATCTGGCGTAAAGCAACATCAAAAAGTAACGGGGCGTGTTGTCAGGTTTGTTTGTTGTGAAACTGAGCATGGTTAAACAACCATCATCCAATCCAGGCTATATCGGAAGGAAACGAAATATGTTGTATTGTGGCAATTTAATGGAACAAGCGAGACCGGCAACAATCGAAATACCACAGGAGATTACCAAAGGTAAAACCTTTGACGGCAATACTGCAGTTGGGATTATTCCATAAGAATGCAGTTGGTCGGCACAGAAAGGTCAACGACATTCCTGAACTCAAAATTAACGGTTTCCACTTGTAAAATAATGAATTGCACCTTTATGAAGCTGTCACAATTAGTCACTAAACATTTTCAATTACCAGTGTCGGAATTCACAAAACGGACAAGACAAGTAATAATATAGGGCCTAGGACAGCTGTTTGGGATAGAGGCTAATTAAATGGGGTTGAAGAGAAATAAAAGATGTTATCTTAGATACGGACCAACACAATGAATACATTCTCGGATATGACGCAATGAAAAACATATTCATCTCATTGTATCAAGCACCCCCTCACGAAAAAGAAATGTCACGTTCAAAACATAATGGTCCTCAAGCCGCCAACGGAGTTGATTCCTCATTCAAATTTCTCAATGAGCATCGGACCACGGGACGGCCGCGATTAATCATTCATGATTCCCATATAGAATTGAATTACCCAGACACAAAGGGTTGAATTAATCTTTGTTGAAATCGACAAAAAAAGCTGCTTAAGTATCCGCCTCGTGAGCATGTCACAATGGCGACCTACACTTTAATTTCAAGCACATACAAATGAAGCAATGTTTTTGTAGCATCTACGATAACTGATATCANCCTANTATTCATACNCGGTTTGGGTGAGATTCCAGGGTCCAAAAGACACAAATTACTTNAANTAGACATAGTAATCATCNTGACAAGAATGAGATTGTCAATTCTCNCTCTATCTAAAGAGCNTAAAGACACACANACATGCATTGCGGATGGGTNTTCAATANAGTNAATTCGTGTCAACTCTATTAGGCTACGAACAAAACACAAGATCCCTTTTATCGACATCAACACACTCCATTACTTATTGGGTATAATCCGAAGAAAATACCTCTTCAAATTTCAACACCTGTCCATATTGTAACAATCATAATAAGATCCCACTTACAAATTTCAACATATTCCAATCGAACACGTAGTCGTACGTGAAGCCTTGTCTGTGAAAGAGATTTCGGAACAACTGACGCAGGTAGGAGTAGTCGGGCTTGTCGTCGAATCGCAACGATCGGCAATAATTTAGGTAAGTGGCGAATTCACCTGCGCAAGAATCGTTCGTAAGCATGTGAAGGAAACCACAGATGTTGTGAGAGAAAGTTTACCCATTGGTCGATGGGGAATAACAGCGGTCAACGTGGCATGCAATGTTTTTCTCAAATCCAACGGTTTACGTTCATGAATTTTTAAAATGTAATGAGTTGAAAGTAGGAAGCTACGGCACATTTGCATTGTAAAAAATCAGACGATTATTTCATAAAATACAAGTATTGTAAAACACTTGTAATCACTTGCTACCCAAGGTGATGTAACATCGATATGCATTTCCATACCATAGCTTTATTCATCTCAATCAAGTCGGCTTCATAATTTGAATTGAGATATCTTTTACATGGATCATTCAAGAATATTCGATGATGTTCTTAACATAATACACACACAACCCACACAAAAATCTTTGCCCATCAGCAGATTTGTGTAGTGTCAGCACACGCAAGGAACCATTTACCATTTTATCAGATACCACCACATATACTTCCACCAACTGACTCCGGCGCATATCAATATCAAGCTCAATTTCCAAATTGCCCGAGTGAAAATCCATGAATGTTACATTTATCTTTTGAGCGTCAAAAATCTGATAAGCGTTAGGAGTGGTAAGCCACAATTGTGCGGAATAGACTCGGATGGTCCTAGACACCGTATAAAGCNAAGAGCGAGCGAATTTAGCTGGAGGGTTTGGTTACCGTAATTGCAACATGAGAAANAAAAGTCAGCCAACGACGGCAAAGGTTATCATATCAGAATGATTATCGCGCGGCTAAATCGGGAAACAGGATACGAAATTTGAGCTTGACTTTGGNGATGTAGGAAAAGATATAAAGGCGCTTTGCGGTACAANAGTCCATGTCGTTAACACACTAGAAGTTAACTAAGTTAACTAACGATACACCATGTAATAAGAGCAATTGCAACATAATCAGAATATATCTGNTCTAGAATGTTAAAATTGCTGTGATTGTGTTAATAACAAGACTATCGCCAAAAAGNTAAATATCTAAACAANCAATACCGTGTCGTCAGCCAATATCAGTGACTTCTCAATGCACTAACATTGGTGCTGAGCAGCCACTGCTATATGAAATGGTTCAATCTTCTATGTTTACAGTTATACAATATTACGAAACTAGTGTTTCGCATCAAATCACATCACAGATGGCCACAAGAGACAGATGGAGGTTTGATTTTTAATACAGGCGAGACCGAACGCTCCACTGCAGACGGCTGCTTCCCGTATTGGTCCGCCAACCCCAGATTTTCACAGAATTGGGTTACAGTTCAAAAATAGACAGATTCCAAACTGTCAAGAAAGCAGAAAATTACAACAGCGGAACTCGACCTAAAGCGACTTTTAAGAAATGTGACACCGCAAAAGCGCACGTCACAACAAGACTGTGACTTACACGGGAATCCTTTGCAGAGCAATTCGATCGGGGTTGACATTTTCTTTTCGCTGATCCTCTCGTACTTTTGCCGCTTGGTAGCAGCCTTTAAACCCTGCCACGGCAGGCTGCCAAGATTGAAGTACATCATTACGTATCCTAACGATTCCAAATCGTCCCGTCGACTTTGTTCTGAAATTAAATAATCACCTCGTAGACCCAGGGTTGGCAGTGTATGGATAATAGACTGTACCAGTGCTTGTGAGTTCAACATACTTGTGGCAAGGTAGGGTCAAAAAATAGGAAATGATGGTATATTGTAATATCGGTCAAATATAACAGCAAGGTTATGTCTATATTGTCTAAAGAGCATCTAATTCAAACAAGGCCGTGTAAGCATATTAGAATATTTAACCTGTCAGCCGAGAGACAATGATAATGTATCGACACAATTTCCAGGAAATCTGATTAAACCCAGCAAAAAATTGAATCTGTCGTATGACGGAAAACAAAACACTAACTCTAGGTTTCACAGGTCAAAAAATATGAGTCATGTTTAGATTATTTTGGTGGTAATATTGCGATGTGAGGATGAAAGTTGGGAGAAACTGCATTGGAGAGAAGACGTCACACAATTCACCATCTACGTCAGCCACACGGGGAAACTGCAGCATAATATTGTCAGAGTGAAATACACCAAAATTCAATATTCAATAGGATTGCAGCACAGTAAATATAAAGTCATTTTATGAGTACAGACAGCCACATAACAAGCACACAAAACAAGCAAAATTAATGTTTATTGCAGAAAAAGGTTCTCCGCTAACCGGATTTATGTATAACCAATTACAATGGACAAACAATGATTAAACCAGTGATGCTATCAGGAGTGATAGATCACAATCAGATGAGAAGTCATTGCCCCGAGGCATGGTGAGGTAACAAACCATGAACAGTGTCAAACTTCATTAACCATAATCGAAAACAGACATAAAACCTCTCGAGCATTCGAGAACAAATACTTTTAGAATCAGCATTGTTAATAACGAATTCCAAACCTACCAATTCCCAAGTGCGTATTGATTGAGGCGTAACGAGCTGTCCCTGTCAAATTCTTGTTCTCCCTGTACGGGATGTGCTGATGTGTCCTGGCGTCCCGGAACTTTTTCGCGAGACCAAAATCAATTATATACACTAGGTTTCCCTTTTTGCCAAGACCCATCAGGAAATTGTCGGGCTTGACGTCGCGGTGGATGAAATTTTTGCTGTGGATGTATTCGATTCGGCTTATCTGAAGAAACCGATTAAAACTTGAGAACCGATCCACTTCAAACAGACTGCTCTACTGAGAGCACTACACAGGCACAGAAATGACAGATATAGGAATCCATTGATTTAACATCTGTANCCTACATCATTAGTGAGGCATACTGCTATTACAGTATTACATGCCAGACATGTTACCTGTAGTAGGCTTTCTTGCATAGTTTTGAACATGAAAACATTCTAGGCGAATTCAGGCATGAGACCGTTGAGTAAAAAACGTACAACACGGAAGAAATTTACCTACTACCACTAGCTGCAATTCTGAAGTTTTTCATGAAAATTCATTGGATCCAGAGCACGATATTCTACAATCAACTTATGCTAATGGGGATATATGAGCAACTGACAGATGGATGTTTGTCGATAACGCCAGGACTTCCCATTAATGTTTAAACAAACNCAGCAATCAAAATCTGATAGCTGCATTTACAAACATAGTCTTGACAAAGTCAGCGAGTCCTGAGGAAATATTGGCTTAAATAATGGGGGACTGATGGCAACGTAAATTAGCTAAGCTTCAGAAGGCAGCAATTAGATTGTAATGATGGGAATCAAGAGGTAAGTATTATATAGCATGGGTATGCTTTGTGGAGTTACGTTTCACTGTTGCATAATGATCGTTGCACTGTTGCATAATGATCGACTTGTCCTGATCACAATACCATGCACTAATTGATCCAGAGAAATTCGAAGCAGGCAAACCTCACGATTATAATGAAAAAGTGCTTGCTGCCTCAAAAAAGGCAAGAAATTGTCATGTTCATCGATTCGAGATTCGAGAGACGGAATTNNAGTGTACATAACATTGTGATGGGGCTTTTCATGCAATAGAATTCAGGGCCGAAATAAACTGGACAACACTGGTCTAATGACCTGTCAAGTGGAATGCCTTTGAAACACAATACCACAAACAAAACACACCTCNTTAATGNTNNGATACCCATTCCTATCACTATCATGGTTGGTGTAATTGCACTGAGCATCTTACAATCTAGTAAGCATAATGACTCCCGATGCAATCAGAGGCTTGACACGCTCAATATATGTTTGATTGATAATTGATTCAACGAAATGGAGCATATTTCAGGAAGGGACCAGAAAGAAATCAAGCTGATACAAAGCTGTCAATATTAACTGTGCNGTACAAAAATATTGGAAGGTCTGGCAAAAACAGCCATGGTGATTGCTACACTAAAGCAGGACATTTGATCACCAAGTTAANATCCCATAAAATCCACAATTGGAAAGGACACCTTCTAATTAGGNAATTGTGAAATTTTCTCTTNCATGTCGAACTGCTAATAAATCAACNCATATGAGCATGCATCTAACATGTACGGAACGGATTCTGGAGTAGCAACACACTGTAGAGTGCCTGCTGCCAAATTTGATTTATGCAACCAGTGCAAAACCGGTATTAGATGATGCTACTCGTGATACTAGATATGAATCTCACCACGGTCAGTTACTATAAACCACTTGCGGGCATTCGACACCTATACCGTTATAAAACNGAAGTAGTTTCGTGTTGCTACCACAGTAGATAAATACTACANGAAAACATACGGTCTTTCAAANAAGGTAGGCAGATATATCATNAANAAAATATTTTGAGCAAAAGTGCAGAACACCATTATTTACTTTAGTCGAACATCAGATTGCATTTATGAGTCATAGGTATACGTCATTACAAACAATACCTATTGTATGAACATGAATCATACCCTGCTGCTTTCAACTGCATCACATACACAAATGATTATTATTAACTGTATATATGTGCTTGTACAATGTACTACATTGATAATTAAATCACAGGCCAATATGTACCTNCATACCAGTGTCCATAAAGCGTNAAAAGAAGCACGTTTCTCATCATTGGAAAATGAAGTGGTNTATGTTTGGATGGTAGGCTTGTTTAAATGTTACGTTAATCTCACTGCTGCNGGCATCTGCAGAGGGGTTTGGCTTAAAACATGACNTCAAAGGTGTGACTNCNTTAACCGTAGAACAGATGCAGCTGAAAATAAGGTAACCGACTCCCACAGATTGTTGACTAAATACAGTCTGGCGACCTGAAATTACATATGCTAACTTACCAACTGATCCGCGAGCAGAAGGACTGTTTTCAGACTGAATTTTCTTGAACAAAAGTTGAACAAGTCTTCAAGACTTGGTCCTAACAGCTCCATCACGAGTACGTTATAATCACCTTCGGCACCACACCATTTTACCGTTGGGATCCCAACTGTAATAGTAACAAATCTTATAATCGCAGAACTACAAATTACACGATATGATGCAAATGGTCTACCATTCTACTACATATATGGAAATTCTCAAACTTTACAGACACAGACGAAATTCCCAAGAGGTTGTCTCATACTTGAGTCAAAATTACCAGTATTATCAATACATGGGCTGCTGCAACTAGAATTACTGTGTCTTTGTTAGATTATGCCGCAATTCTTGGTCCGCTAGCGACAAGATGTATAGCCAGCATTAGCTAGTCATTGACTAGCTTCCACGGGCAAAAATCACAAAGTCGCTGCAACAAAGAGCGGGTATATTTTTTGATCAAAAGACATCAAATATTGGTAATTGTTAGGTGGATGAAATTATCACAAACTTGAGATGGAGATGACAGATTAGCCTTTTGCTGTTGGGATTTAAATTCAATTTAGATCGTGAACACTGGGGCGCAAAATTTGTCAATAAATATAATACCGTACGGAATTTCGTGTGTAGGCTCTATCTAATGATAATGCACTAACTGTGAGACATCATAAAAACAGCAAATACGCGCTTCTTTTCAATTTGCATACAACTATCAAAACACGAATTCAACATGATCATTGCAGCAACTGCATTCCAAGCAAGTAACAACGTGACTAATCCCATTAGTTTCTAGTTTCTACTTCAGTCACCAAGTCATGACATACAAGGGACTGCTAGTTGTGGCATCTCCAAACAACTAGCACTGCTATTCAACCAGCACAATACAATTGTTAGTCACTTGATGACCACCTTTAAAATACAAAGCCGTGAGAGAAAATACGTGGCCAGGATAATTGTTACTGTAACATGAGCAGTAAGGTGTTTTTGAGAGGGATAACACTGAATCATGGCCCTGTGGATATAAAGCTGTATCAGCTGTATCAGCAGTATCAGCTGTATCAGCTGTATCACCCTGTGGATATCAAGCTGTATCAGCTGTATCAGCCTGTGGATATCAAGCTGTATCAGCTGTATCAGCCTGTGGATATAAAGCTGTATCAGCTGTATCACCCTGTGGATATAAAGCTGTATCAGCTGTATCACTCTACCTGTATGGAATCGGTGTCTTGTGTTCAAAAAATTCTCGATTTTTTTATTATTATTATTTTAATTACTTTAACTTTGAGAATCATCGCTGCTCCCATGTTATATAAGACAAACCGTACCGAGATTCACCCAGGTATCACTCTGCAATAAGTATCACGTCTATACTATGTCTGAGATGCGCGAAATAGTCTAGTAGGCTATCACTCAAGTATCAACCATGTCACTCAGGTATGAACTGTATCACTCAATTATCAGCTTTATCATCCAGGTTTCTCTCTGCATAAAAAGTAACACGCCAAGACCACGTCTGGGATGCAAAATAGTCAGGTATCGGAACACAAGGGTATCGTCCCCTACAGTGATTATGCAAACACGCAATGTCAGACGTAAACTAGATCATCATCATCATTGGTTTATTAGCATTATCAGGACGCATTATAGCCAGGGCCGTAACAGCACTTCGTCAGGCTCCGCAAAAAACCTTGAGTCTTGGGCTCCTATAGGGTGATAAACCGTCCCCCATCACGTTGTTCGCTTTTGCCATGAAATTATTGTTGTACTGTTTAGTGAGCCAGCGTGAAGCGCGAAAATTTTCGATAATTCATGCTACAGCTGATATATGAGTGATACAGCTGCGATACAACTGATACAGCTCTGTGATACAGCTGATACAGCTTTATATCCACAGGGTGATACAGCTGATACAGCTGATACTGCTGATACAGCTGATACAGCTGATACAGCTTTATATCCACAGGGTGATACAGCTGATACTGCTGATACAGCTGATACAGCTGATACAGCTTTATATCCACAGGGCCCTGAATCATTACCCATCCAGCATTCAAGAGATTCAGCAGTGCTTCAAGTCTTAGAATGTACTTGTACAATGTACATTTTACAGGTTCTTATAGCTACTGATATCTGTGGGAAACATTGATAGTAATGCTCAGGTGTTGAATCATTAATTACTTCATAGCCAGATACAGAAATATTCATCAAAATGCACTATGACGAAATACTGTGCACACCAATCAATCCCTAATACGTAACAGGCTGTCTAGACACGGCCGTAGTTTTGCAACAATGTTTATCAAATGTACAAATTCACAAGACAAAAAAGCCCATGCTTTACATGATTTGGCATTTACCAAACGGTCTGTAATCAAAATAATTTTTATATCGGTCAAATTCTAGCAATTACAGCAATTGACATACAGCAATGACGACATCCATCATGAATATTGAATATATATATTGTTACAAGTTGGCATAGATAGCCTACTACTCTGAAATCAGCTTGTTGCTGTACAATACAGTACATTATAGAAATATGACTGCCATCACAGTAGACATTTCAACACCACATTTTCACGTTGCCCAGCTTTGGTTTCCTGCTTTCAGCAAAACATTGATATAATTTAGCAAATCGCCAGGGTGCTGAACTGCAGGGTCAGGGGATTGATAGTCGGATTCAATTGTCAATAACTGACTAACGCACCTCCGCCTTGCATCATTTTATAAAATTTGCTTTCTATATGGAGTTGTGGATGCTTCGTCTTCACACATTCTAACTTAATCGCCACTTCTTCGGCGGTTGATATATTGGTACCTGAAAAAAGAAACAGTCGATTGCCATGCAAACCGTAGATTCGTTTTTCAACCAATCTAGACCTCATTCTTGAAATACAACAAAAATACCCTATTCAGAAAAATCAGACAGATCGATATGCAGCAGAATGTCCCTAAAGGCCTAGAGATCCTGATGGAGTTTTTCCAAGTAATCTAACAGATTCATAATTGCATATTGAATACCCACACACTAATAGTGGATAATACGTTACTGGCTACAGTGCAATGCAAGGTATAAGCTTGTGAAGCTATACCTATGATGTGATATTATTGCTATACTTCTATATATACTTATGATGTGATATTATTGCCCCAAGTTTAGAACGCTGATGTTTCTACCATAATTAATTTGACATAGCTACATGAATAACCACCGTCTAGGTGTCATTAACGTTTGGTAAATACAAAAGGATATTTGCAGCTGCTGCAAACTTACACAAGAATGCGATCTCACAATAACAAAAATACATTAGGATAAACTGATAGATATGCATAAAGGACAGACTGAAGTTATACAGCTAAGGTCTGTCACTATTGGAGACGGGTGTCCCAACCAAAGTCACCAATTGGGATACTAACTGGACCGATAACAAGACTAAAAATAGTATGGTTGATATTAAAAAATCCAACCCACCAAGATAAATGTCGCCAAACGAGCCGCTGCCAATCTTGCGGCCGAGTCTGTATTTGTTTCCGACGCGTAGCTCCATCTCAGAAATTATTTAGAAGATGAAAAACTAAAATATGCAACTATAATCACTCCATGCATTAATCTCGATTCGAATTTTGCTGAAAAATATATTTCCGTATTTAACATGTCCTAGATGCAGACAGTATCATGTTGTCGACTCATAGGCCTATCGATTGCATCAGAAAGATAGGCAACCATATTCCAATAATAGGACAGATTGCAATATTGAAAAATGCAAGGCCAAGAAGAGACATCACATATTATCAGATTGGTGCTCCTATTATACACTCGTAACACTAAGAAATCATACTGCAGTAACATTACAATCCCAGCTACAAAATCTAATTAAAAGCTGAACGATATAAAGAGGTTACGTGCTTCCATGTGACAGGCTACTTGCTTCCAAGTGATAGTGTCACAAACTCTTCCAACACAACAAAATTTAAATATGAGATCTTTGTGTGTATTCACATCAAACTGACAATAATACCAAGCATGTTTTAACACCTGCCTCTATCTAATGATACCTTCACAAATAAAAATGGTGGTACAAATAAAAACTGCTATAAACTGATATTTTATGACGCAGGAATTTTCACACAGATTATTGTCAACTCCTCTGCTACTGGGCAAGCATTGGTTTTCAAAAAATATGAAATAGCCTATACCTGAAAGCAGCCACCTGGACTGTGAGCTCTATGCTGCAAAAGTGCAGATTTCAACTAAAATATAGGCTATCCTCTTAAACTCTAAAACCAGAACTAAAAATAACAGAAGCTATTCTAATTTACTGCACTTGTTCATACCTTGATTGAATGAAAGACCTCACCTATCACCAAGATGTACACTTCAATGTTGCAATAATGTTTCACACAAGGAATCATGAACGACAAGCAGCATGGGCCTTCAACAACAAAGTTCCACCACAAAGAGAGGCCAACTAACAAAAGCATTTTGGTCATGATCTCAAAAGATAGTCAACTCACACCACACCTTATGTTGAAAGGAAATATGCCGGTGTATTATTCATGTCCTGCCTTGATATAGATTTGTCATGTTAACTTTTAGGTTTTCAAAACATGGTATTGCTAACACTGATATATTCTACGCAGTGCGCAGCATCACATAATTCGATACAATATGAGAATGATAGGAATTCAGCATAGTTGAAAGGATTGAACACCCAAACAACATGTTTGGACAACCGAGTTCCTAGAATCAACCACACAAGCTTAGGTCAGAGAGAGTGTAATCAAAATTGAAGGCCCTTCAAAACAAAAGCATTGTTCTAAGCAGTGAGACAATCACATTAATACAATTTAAAGCAACACAACACTTACTCCTAAATGAAGGATCTGGGATAAATTAATATAGATCAAGTATAACCAGTGAAAAGAGGAAATAGTTATTTCCGTGATGTACGAAATATGAGCTTGGATGATTGTGTTCATTTAATAGATATAACGTAGAACACATGAGCTTGCATCACATATATATTGTCAAAGTATCTGCATGGTACAGACAAAATAAACTGTCTCCTATCCTTTCACCAAAAGACTAGGAATCAGAGTTACAAACATGTAAGAAATATCAGAATTTACCCACACCCACACTGCGAGCGGGTTCAAGAAAAATCCTACGAAAACTTCAGCGTGTCAAACACTGCACTGCAAGCAAATTTCAAATACAAGTATCCCAGGACTTGTTATAGCACAATACATTATTGTATATCAAGCTAGAAACATATAAAATGCTATATTATCTTATATCAATGTCTCCAGCATCGGATAACTCATAAGTAAGCAGACAATTTCCAGATGTTGCGCAATCCAAGCGTGTGCAATGATTGATCACTAGCCACTTTCAAGTACCTAGCCAATCAAAGACAAGACAACCATGACATGATATAATGACACGAGTTGTAACGGCCATAAAATAAAGTCAATGGAATCACACAAACTGCAATGCAAGTCAAACCATCAGCTATGTTGTGTAACTAGACTCCTTCCAGTTCAACCGTTAGGCCTATTGATAACAAACTTTAAGATCTCAACAACCATAGAATAACAATTCCTTCACACAATCGATAAGTTAAATATTCAATTTGATATTTCAAACAGCTCTTCAACATCGAAGTTACTTTACTAGTAACTTTTACTTTTTATGACACCTTTTCAGGACGTTCGCGAGAATGATTACGAGGGCACATTCTGGAAAGCGATAGAGGAGTTACATATACATTTATTCAAAGATTAAGATTGTTAGTATTATAAATAACGTAGCCATAAAACTGATTTCATTTACACATAGCCCAAATTATTGCTGTGAAAAACTAGGGGATAGTCTCCTTACTCAAGCATTGTAAAGCTTGACAGTCATATGAACTTGGGAGCACTCTATAAGACCAAGAATGTTGTTGTTTCTCAACAGTCCAATTCGCTCTGTCAGGAGTGTAGCAGTAAATTACAAAAACACTTCTACATCACCAGCAAACTCGCCACTTTATCATTACAATACATTTGGTTGGAAACATAGCAGATTCATAATTGCACATTACACTGCATAACAAGGTATAACAATGTGTATGGAGCTATGCTCTAGATGCCACTCCAATTAAAAGTATTCATGGTGAGTGATAGCCGATTGGCAATTACGAAACAACTATTTATTATCTACTGTGTCATTTCCGACCCTGAGATATTATATCAAAATACTGATTCCTATAAATTGGGAGTACTGTAGGTTATCAAATTAAATAGGTTGTTAAGTGTTTCAAATTTGAATAAAACTATCATTCCAACTTGTTCCTCAATGAGGCAGGAAACAAACCAACATATTCCGTCATTTCTGCATGTACATTGTTGCAACATGAAAGAGACAATTGGCATGAATCAGCGACAACCACTTGTCCTTAGAAGAGTGATGTTAAATGCTCCAAAGCTATGTCATGGTGAACTCAAATCATTGTCGAATTCAATTCAAGTTTCGAAGAACATCTTTGTAACACGAATGCGCCAGTTGCCCAGTTGAAGGTGTTCATTTCAGTGAAGTTCGAGTAGCCCAGCTGACTAATTTCATTACCATAGAAAATACTTTCAATCAACGTGTTAAGTGTTAATTCTATACATATATATACTTGTCTTTTTCGATGATGAGTAAGCCTAGATTATATTTGTTTGAATAGTAGGTTCTGGTTCTCAATCACATGATATACAAGACTACCATAACCGTAAGTACTTAATTCGTCTGTGTTTTATTGAAAAGGTAAAAACAAGGCAATTTGATATTTTCATTGCTGGAATTTTTAGCTGAACCGATATGGACGTATGCATACAACAGCCCAAGGCAGAAAGGCCTAAAGCCGTGGGCGTGAGTGCCGAGTATCAGCGAACTACGTACCGCTATAGGCCTAAGCCCCACCTGCATCTGCCTTGGATCACGCAAAATTTGTAGTATAAAGATCGATAACAATATGTCATTTATTCAACTTTGGTACAGCATCCAGATTTAAAGGAGGTAGTACCGTACCATACCCTCTAAACATTGAACTATTGAGTGTGCGTGTGCGTACAGTACACGTACAACGGTACCAGGAGCATCGAATACTCTTGTTGGAAACAAGCGAGCTAATCATATCGTATAATCAGTACTCGAAATCATATCTATATTCAACATTGATAGAAACACAACAGAAATCCACAAATACCCTGTTCCAACGAAGTGCCAACGTTCAAAGATTCTGAAACAAGCCACATGAAAAGGGAACCTGGCCAACCGATGCCAAGCCAGGACAAGCGAGATGCCGGTACGCGAGGTTGCGAGGCCTGAAAAACCTTTGTTGGTTGGGGTGTGTTGCTAACCAGCTGAGAGCATGGTGGAGCTAGAGTTCAAACCTGCGTTTTGCTCGCTGATGTGGGGCTTTTCGTGACTTATGAAACCGAAAAACCTTCCGGTAGTATTTCCTTCCCATCGTCGTCGTATTTTACCTGCATTACCTGCCTAGGCTAAGGTGGGTGTCTGATCTTAATGGCTACTCCAAGTTGTTTCGACACCTTCCTATCTTTTCATTGTATCGCAGTCTTATGATGTTTTGAAACGATGAAAATATTATTAAACCTGATTGATGATTGATATCCGATATCTTGTGTACTTTCATTTATTCTTGACGCGAGACTCGAGTTGAAAGACGCTTTGCTACTCCATCGATGCAGCTGACTGGATGATCCACAGGATCATATC
>ATSW01011177.1:0-14025 GCA_000444245.1 Botryllus schlosseri
GCGAGAAAGTGTCTCTAGTTCAGAATTTCTTGCGCTTTCTCAACGGTCAGCTGGCCAAAGATCCGTACTGGGAATGTGAGTGGGTGACGTGGTCGAATTGAGAGATTTTGTCGGCCTTATATGTGCCTGAGTTGCGACTCAAAAATATTTGAATGCTGTGCATCGTTGAACGCCATTTTTGATGTTGCTGTTGAGATTCTTGTTGTACATTCCCGTGCCTGTTCAGGTGCCGGCGAGGACCACTTAGCGCTAGCAGAACGGTCCGTGGAAAGGAGCATATTTCTGTATATCTATAAACTCGCCATATTTCCGAACGCCGACGGCGATATCATGAGAGACCAGTGAGTGATCTAGTTTTCTTTGCACACATTTTGAAATTCTGCGTGCTGTCTTGAAACGCATTTCAACAGGCCGCCTTCTTACGATTCTCATCAAATATTTTTCTGTCCTCAAGTTTTTTGTCGTTAAACGCGACAAACCAGTAACTGTATTTATCGACATTGTCTGTCATCGCAAAGCCAGGTTCGGGCTATATCGGTTCGAATGACCGCTTGCAAGTAATTTACGGCGGAAAATTTGCACCAGTTTTCGGGCTTGAATCCGGCTATAATATCAATTATCTTAACTGTAGTTTTTATTATTCAAATTCCAAAGTGTAAAAAGGAGTCTGTNTCCAGATTATTCAACGACCACATCAGACGACTGCAGGAGGTGGTCACTCCGCAGCATCCNGCCCTCCTCATTTCGGACAGCTANCTGAACGAGTGCCCGTGGTCGTCGGCCCAAGCCGAGGCCAGGTCGCTGAACGCCTACAAGACCCCGCGGGACAAGCTGGCGGCCGTGCTGCGATGCTGCCACACCATCATGAACCTGCTGAAGCTGGCCGACGAGGGCAATGTGCCCGGGGCAGACGATTTCACCCCGGTCTTGGTGTTCGTTCTTATCAAGGTATGAGGTTTAGTGTGTTGTACTCACAGAGCACTGGTCTTGTGTACTCTCTTATATGTGTTTCCCATCAACATCTCCATTCGATATTTCCCACACCCATGTCAAAATTTATGGGGTTTCGCGTGATAAGCACGAAAATAGTTGTGACTCTTGATGTTGTCAATAGTTACTGTTACAACTATTCCCCACAGTTGAAGGACTCGCTAGCCCATGCCTGAATTCGTGTTGAAATTGTGACAGGGTTGTAACCAAGTCACAAAGCTCCGAGTCACAAGTCATTCTCACTTTTATGGTTTTGACTCGAGTCAAGTCGAGTCATTTACGATTCACCACCGAGTCAAGTACGAGTCCAAGTCATCGAGCAGAGGTTCGAGTCCGAGTCATTGTGTTGACTGTTCAGTTTCCAGTTGAAGTCTTGTTGAACCCATTCTTATGATTCTGTTTGGTGATATCGAATGGTTCGTATTTATAATATACTAATTTTTCTCACTTTTTACAAGTACCAGTACCAATAGACTTAATCCCAATAGGGTGGTTACTTTACTGTTCTTCGAAATGACAATGAAATGTTGGTCTTGGCCGTCTGAGTCTCGAGTCATATGACTTGGTTTGAGTCATGCGCAACGACTCGAGTCAAAGTCAAGTCAATACACAGATTGAGTCGAGTCGAATCATTTCAGTATTTTGAGAAAATGACTCGAGTCAAGTCGAGTCATCAAAAAAATCGTGACTCGAGTCGAGTCATGACTTGAGTCATTACAACCCTGAATTGTGATGCGTTTAAGATCTAGCCTGTCTGAAACCATACCACCATAACATTGTACTTCATTTCTTCAGGCCAATCCCAGCCATCTCCTCTCCACCGTTCAATATGTGCAGAGTTTCCTCGGCGACACGCTAACCGGCGAAGATTCGTATTGGTGGATGCAGTTCACGGCCGCTACAGAGTTTATCAAGACTATCGACGAGAGAATTTGACATTATCTTTCCGATGATATGTTATGCCTGTCGATCCGAATCAGAATTATCTTCCTTTCCGAGCAATAATACTTTCCTTTTCATTCTATGTCACATTTCTTTATCCGATTCTTTTAGTCTACCAGAACTTGTGGCAGTTATAAATCGTAACAACCAAAATTACTGTGCGGTGTGCTATTTCTGTCAGTTTGGGAATGGGTTTCTGGCTGCAAGAAGTGGAATTCGGTGCAATGAATGTTTATGGATTCCAGAGGCCTGATTGTGACAGCGTGAAAGACAGATCTGCGGATTTCGCTTCTCATACTATTCACAAATCGTCAAAGTTGTTGCGAAAGAGATTTAATATGACCAGACCATACGTGAGGGAAGAGTCGCGTTTTTTGTATACATCTTGGAGTATGTTCGCTAGGAAGGAAGAGATTGGGAGAGTAGTTCATGGTGAAATGATGGTAAGAGGGACGTACAACAGTTGGGGATGCGCGGTAGGGTGCACAAAAAAAAATCGTATACTTGGGATTCAATCGTTATCAAATTCGGCCGCACTGCGCGCCGAGACTCGGGAATATTAACTCGATTCCCGTTAAGTCACCGTGTGGGCGGGGGCGCCCCGAACGAAAACCGTGTTCGTATGTTCCTTGGGGGTCGACTTACCCATGTTCAACTGCTGTTCATATGAAACCTTCCTCCGCTTCGACTTTCAAATCTCTCATTTTAATATTTGTTATTGCGGATATGTCAACTTTGGAAGTGATTGACTGGTTTAGTTAACGTATATTTGCATGGATGCATGCATGGAATCAAATTGTTTGAAGTGCAGAATGAGCTAGGTTTTGAAATGAGGCTAATTGAAGCTTATAATGTTCTTACACGTAATGATATGAAAAACAATCTACAGACTTTGTGGTGCTTCCTTGTCCAAGCCACATATAGCGGCTCTCCAACAAAGCGATATATCTTGCTGAAGTCCTATATATTATTTGGCCTATAGCATATCGTTACCATATATTGAAAATTCCCGAGACCTAGAATGCTGGTGGTTGGTTAGCAAAAAAGGTCAACCTTGCGGCTCAACTCCCGAACGAAATATAGGATTTATATCAGTTTCCCGTTGGTTGACAAAATAAAAATTCCTGGCTCAAGTCCCGAAAAGCCCACCGGACCGTCACTTGAGCGCTGGTTTACTATATCTCTGTCCAACTTCCACGTACATTTAACAAAACATTTAAAAAGAGAACGTATGGTAACCAATGTTCCCTCTAATTTTTCACGAGTCTGCGCAAATACGCCAACTCACTGCGCAGGCCCTTGGACAACAGTGCGCAACCAGGCCCCCCATAGGGTGATAAACCGAACTTCTGGGGGGCTTCGCCCCCCAGACCCCCCTCGGGCTGCACGCTTTCCCCCGCTACTAATCATCTGTGTCTGGTCTTCGTTTAGTGGGCGTTCCAACTAAACTCGCGAAGCGCTAAAATTTTCTATAATTCATGATCAAATCGGTCAATATCATCGAGAAATGCATATATTGCTATCAATTTTAATCCTGTCTCTACTCACGTAATCACATTTACAGGTAAAGCTGATCGAGTGAGAGGTGTTAGTAGTATAATTGCTCGCTCGTGAAGCGTAAAATACCGGAAGTCAAGAATGTTGCATTTCGAAGCCAGAAACGCAGCATTTTGAGCTAGCTAGCAGTCGAAAATCAGCCTATGGAGCTTCGGAAAAGCGTCATTGTGGTGCTTCATGGACGTGCATTGTGTATTTCGTGGAACTAATTACACTGTATATCGTGCATATTGTTGATTTTCCACGATCGGTTTTGAAAACAGGTGTTTTTAATGTGTAGTGACCTACATATTCCGCGGGGACAAATGACTATGGTATCCTGTCCACTGAATCACTATAGTGGTTATATCGCGAATTGTTTCCCGTGGAACAGGTTGGTCTAGAACAGTGGTTCTCAACCTTTTATTATACACGCCCCCCTTTATGATACTGAAAAATTTCGCGCCCCCTTATCGTCATATCACAAAATCCAACCACGATGCAAGCAACCCCAACAGATTGTTTGATGGCATGGAAGGTTATGACTGTTGAAGAGAGTATTCGAAAATATGAAATTCGGTTTAGATATGGAGAAACACGCGTAAATTAAGGGTAAATCGCGCAGGGCGCGAAAAAAAATTTCAGTTGAGTGCTTCTTCGTGCCCCCATTCAGATGCCTTCACGCCCCCCAAGGGGGGCGCGCCCCCCAGGTTGAGAACCACTGGTCTAGAAGCAATCCGTGAGCGTACACAATACGAACCAAATACAACCGCTCAGCGCAAAACTGACTCACTGTGTTAAGTATATCACGAATCACAGATGTATACATTTAATGTGTTTATTAGGCACCTGTAATCAAGCTCTTTACAAAAACACGAACAATTTTATCATTCTCACATTTTTTATCACCAAAATAATTTAGATACTGTTCAGTTGAAAAACCTTGAGATCTTTTAATTAAATATGAAATACAATGATCAGCGCACATATCAGATTTTTTACTTTGAAGCTGTTGCCTGGTAACGGTGAAGTCCTCTGGACCTAGAAACTCGACTATATGAGGTTTTAGGGGTGGGATCATAACCATGTTAGCTTTAAACACGCTTCTACTATATATGTGTAGATTTCGCGCCCCCTTATCGTCATATCACAAAACGCAACCAGCATGCTATAGCCAACCTAATGGATAGTTTGGTGGCATGGGAGGTTACGACTATTGATGAGAGATTTTTAAATATGAAATTCATACTAAAATACAGAGCTATAATTATGAATTGGAAGTAAATCGCGCAGAGCGCGAGAAAATTTTTCAGTTGAGCTCAGCGTCTCGATCCCCTTCAGATGCTTTCATGGCCTCAAGGGGCACGGGTCCCCCAGGTTGAGACCCACTGCCTTAGAATTATCATGGTGAAATATAGCCTACTAAGAATAAGTTTAATCAAGTCCCCGCATTAATTCGATTTTTAGTACGCATTTTATCAATATTTTAGTAAGTTTCTTCAGACTCTCGCGGGCCGCACAGTCTAGATATCCCTGAAAGAAGGTTTGGTTACTTCTTGTGACTTTAATTGTAACGGTATAATTTGCTACTTTGACTTTACTTTGAATCTGTAGGCTGCGTAATCGCGGCATGTTAACGAATGGGCTTGATAGTAAACGAATTTCAGCTTCAATTTATACATCCTATGGTTTTAGTCCATACACAGCAACATTAAAAAGTAGGTTTTATATTTTCAATTTCAAGCAACCTTTCGCGGGCCGTACAGAATAGCTCCGCTGGCCGAATTTGGCCCGCGGGTCGCACTTTGCTCAGGCCTGGTATAGGGTATCTTGGGTTTGGAGAGGTGAATAAGACTTTAGATTAGTTCATCATCTCCCATCCACTACAACCATATGCATCGTAGTGCTCCGACAAGGCAAAAGTTCGTTTAATCCTGAAAGTCGTCATTTTGTGGCTATTTCCCTGAAAAATTGCGTTAAATAATCCCCAAAGGCAACACGCTTTCAATATCAAATACTGCCCCTCAATATCCCCTCTAATTTTTCACGAGTCTGCGCACACTCAACAACTCACTGGCGCGGTCCCTCGGAAAACAGTGCGTAACGACAGAAAAAAAGGTCATCACTTCGGCTTTCTTGTGCGCGGGATACGTTTTTCTGTGCGCGGAGACTTCGTCAGCAGTGCGCGGCCGCGCACGCGCGCAGCTTAAAGGGAACATTGATGGTAACCCTACTATCGCAGTGGTTCTCAACCATTTGACCTCGAGGACCGGTAAAACTTCAAAACAAATATAGCGGACCAGTGAACCTTAAAAAATCAAAATTAACCATTAATTTATTCACAAAATGTATGCATTTCAATGCAATATTTGAAACTTCATTCGATGCTACGTTCTTGATTGAGATATTTATACCTGTTTCCGTTCGAAGATTTGAATGTTCTGGAAGGCCAAGCTCGCGTCACTTGATTGCACTGTCGGAATTTAACGTAATTTCGCTTTCAGTTTCGTACAACACTTGCTCCATTGTGATGAACTCTCTAGCACAGCACGATGCAGAAAATGCGTTTCAAACAACTAAATCAACTTAAAATTTGATGTTTCATTTCTCTCATCTAATTAATGGATAATCGTTCCAACTTCTTGCATTTTGAAATTGAGATACAAAATTCTGATATCTGCGGTAGAATAGCGGAAACATGCCACGGCCTGGCACCAGCGGTCGAGAACCACAGGTCTATACTACGTACAGCTGCAAACAGTTGTCTGCAATCGCAAAATCACTCGAGTCATACACTCCAACGACCTTGGTTCCGCTAAGATGGAAGATATATGATCCTCTGGCTGCATCCGCGCAACTTGCAAAGTTCATTTTATTCAGTGATGAGTAAGGAACAGAAAATCTATCGCCTATAAGGCTAATATGTAAGAGATAGGCGCGTAATATCAATCATTGAAATCCGAGAGGCACTGCATTAAGGCAGAATTCCGACAATATAGTCCGGGAATTATCGCATCAAGACAAGCAGGACCCAAAGCATTTCTTGACGGCGTCCCGCGCGAATGGAATGTAAGAGATGGAATACCACGAGAATGCGAGAAACTGCAGCACGCAGAATAGCAGACATAATATCTTGTTGTGCCACTGTAAAGAAACTCACGGTTACTCGCAGGGCAGAAGGATGCAATTTACTTCGAAAACTTACCCATAATCCAGCCATCAATGTGAGGGCTAACATCAGCTGAACGAAAATCGTCAAAGGTTAGGTCATCAGCAGTGAAATAGTTCACAACAATAGCATTGAACTGATGGGCTGCAGAGGCAGAGGAGTACAATATTGACTGGCTTGTCTAATTATTATCACAGCAAAACATATTATCTTGTAATTCTTGCCCAATTTATTCCAAATGTTGTGTGCCAATTTCGAACTATGGAGAGTATTTTGTTGCTGTGAAATAACGATGAGAAATAACGATGACAAGTGAACAGGCTTGCGAATGGCAGCCATCACAGCAATGGGAAGAAATTTGATTATAAAATTAACGGAAACTGACAACACTAATGATATATTTTCAGTAATAACGTGGTTATTATGTCATATGATATGCCCTACTCAAATCTGTTTAGGTACTAGTTGTTCTAAAATGTCAGAGAAAGAATTCTCACAATATTTCAAGCAGAGCATCAGAAAAGATGGATCCCAGAATCTTTTCAAACCGAAAAGTGTGCCACGACTATAAAAAGGTCGAGAACCACTGCACACATCCTATCAGATTTCACACAACAAATACATTACTCAATATGGGTTTAATCTAAGTAAGCACCGGCAAAGGTCGACGACGTAAAAGTGCCAATTAACTATGCAATCATAGGGTACGGTTAGGATTGCATTTGAAACAAACATGGTTAAAACAAGGCCCTCGTTTAAAATGTGTTTTTTATTGTGTTTTTGTTTTCAAACCATGACGTCACGAGTATTCAAATTGTGACATCATAGTGGAATGAAATTGACCATTGAAAAGATGGGGTAAAAATAGCCCCTTTGACGAAATATCTGTACCATTGCTATTGAACCGACTATATTTTGAGGGTTCCATACATCCCATATCAATATACGTCGGCTAGATCGGGTTGTAATTGTCCGTAGGCTCATACAAACAACATGTATTTTGGAAAGTCTTTACACAATTATGGCTAATTTTACAACTTGAAAAAACACAATTTTTTCAAAGGCCTTCGTTTAAAACACTGTTTAAAATATGTTTTGAACAAAGTGTTTCAAAACACTGTTTGTTTTGAATGCGACCTTAGGTACGGTATTGAAGATCAGATGACTAATTGGTGACAATACGATATTCAAACACCATTATTGATTGGTAAACAAAATCCCAGCTCAGCATTGCAGCAACGCATTCCCAACAGCCTTACATTCAAATTCAATTTTATTTCAATTATTCATTGTCTGCATTGTGTTCAAATTACGGTGTGTATGATACATTCCCTACGTATATGCACATATCTACATCTACAATCACATTAATAAACATCTTAGAGAAGGTAGCTGAGCTAATTCTATGGCGGA
Organism: Botryllus schlosseri; assembly: GCA_000444245.1. Taxonomy (NCBI): domain Eukaryota; kingdom Metazoa; phylum Chordata; class Ascidiacea; order Stolidobranchia; family Styelidae; genus Botryllus; species Botryllus schlosseri. Next base: position 8,051 of record ATSW01011177.1, read on the forward strand.
GTGATGATGACACTAATTTCAGAATTTCGCCTACCGTACCCCATTAAACCATAAAATCCAACTTACAATCATAATAACTGTGGCGATAATCCGTGTTTCCTTGAACATGCTCTGCAACTGCGACATAGGCCCACGCAAGAAAAATGTACTTCCAATCGCGGTCAAAGTGCCACAGGTATATAATACAGCGAACCCTGTGTAGTTTCCAAAGAAAACTAATATGACCCCCTGAAAATAGAATTTGAAAAGTGGTTGCGAAAGGCAATGCACCAGCCGAAGCTCTTCACCGCAGCAGTCAGTCAAATGAGCCAGGCAAATATAAGCACAGCAGTGGTCAGTAACAAAGCATTTCTGCTATTTGAGAGTGCTCAAGTAGCGCTTGACTACTTTCGCTGTAAGATATTCTCAGACTACTTACACATCAACAATTTTTGTACACGAATACTCAAGTATTTCCATGACTATTTAGATAAGAAATCTTCAGAACAACCGAACAATGTAGTCCTTGGATCACAGAAACAGAGTTTGGTAAATGACACCTACTTGTACATCATTAGTCGAAAAGATTCATCTGGCCATTTTATATTAACTTTATTTATTTATATATAAGCTGCCAGTGTCGATTGACAAAAATAAATCTTGTTCCGATCTACTTCAAATCACCCGGGTAACTGTCAAACCATTCCCTTTCCACCACCTCTAAGTTTAGAATTTCTTCTAGTTCTATTTATAACTAAGAAAAATCTGTTCCTTCCGAAAACTGTGGAGCTGTAGCTAGGCTACATCACGTCTTAACTACTTATTAATTAGTAGGGCCAGGCAAAAGCAAGTACCCGTATGATTTAATTCCGAGTACAAAGCTTTGCGTCGGATGGAGTATTCGAGTAACACCTATTATGACATCGTAACAGTGACATTGACCTGGATAGTTCGAAAAATGTCGTCAAAAATAATATATTTCTTGACCATAACTATTTCATCGCGTTTTGTGACAATGCAGCACAATGTCGTGGTAACAAATACGTAGAACTTTGTGTGACAAGTTTTGAATGCAGAGTTTTGAAAGACCGAGATTTTGAGGCTCACACGGCGGGAAATATCGAAACTAGATTTTTCATTGCTAAATTGGTGTGATTGACGGGTGTATATTTTCATTATTTGTACTCCCAATACTAGACTTGAAGCATCACAATTGATACTCAACTCAGATGCAAGTACTGAACTCGTTGCGCCCGGCCTAATTATTAGATCAGTTTGACCTCAAAAGGCATATAGTACATCGCACACATCGTCACTGATTTCTAGTGAAGAACAGCATATCCTACCGAGTACTCACCACTATTGAAAAAATAATACCAATAACGCAACACCCAATAAATCCTTGAATTCTGGTCTGATAGCTCAGAGAGGGACACAGGCTTTCTCCGCCGCCAGTAACCTGCAAGAGAAATGAGGCGAGTAAGAACAGGCAGGGTTATATTGATAGCGGTTCGATCATCGTAATGAGATGATTTGATACAACGCGGACATGAAAATAATGTAGAATCAAGTTCATAACCGTTGCTCGTAACTTTTTATAAGTAACTATTTTTCTAAAAGCATATCCAAGATGAAAATATAAATCGGGAGCGTAGAGTTGTACACTCATGTGAGTAGAGAAAGAGTCTTTAGTAGTCTCTATGCAGAAGAAATGTCCCCGTATTACGCAGGACCATAATGCATTCAGCATAACAAGCAGGGCTGCAGTAGTGGGGTACAGACATTGTCCACAAGGATCCCAGTGTGCCACATCTAGACATTCTTTTTGGAGAAGTAAGGCAGTTGGACAGGAAAATCTATTGGAGTTTCCATTCCATCGATTATGAATTATGATTTTCTCAGCAATTATTTGAATCGCAATCTCACAAAACACTTGGCCCAGAATGCCTAGCTGGCAGTCAAAATCGAAACCGTATTCTCAAAAGGAATCCATGGTATTTTATCTCTTAATTAACCATGCAGATCATTGTTCACTTCATAGGAAAAAACATGGCACAAATATTTCATGCTCCACTGAAGGGTATGGTATTTCCGAGTGCTGCAAGCAGGGGAAATTCTATATATGAGGTAACATTGATTGATTCATACGCTGTGGAAATTCACCAGATGGTAATGAATTTCCAAGATAAGTCATGCCAACAGGACGGCCACAGGCTGAAATCAAGATATGACCATATCCAGATTTTTATCATGCTTGTCTCAATGTATCGGATCGGAAAACAAAGCTGCAACAACATACGAGCAGAAAAATTGCAAAATCCATCAATTCCTACAAGAGAGTGCGTTACAACTATTAAATCGGAAGGGGCATGCATAATTCATAATCAAAATCAGACATGCATCCACACTAAGATGGAAATAGCCGTAATGAGAAAGGAATGTTTGAAATGAGATATTTGTCGCAGATACCTGGGTACCGTACTACTATTGTTGTATCTGTAAGAACTGAACTCGTATTGCCAAGGTATATCATCTTGGCCACCTGGCCACCGTGTTAGGACATTCGTCAATTAGAAGTTGGACCCCTAAATTTGTTCAATCTAAATCTTCACACAAAATACAGCATGAACAAGTTTTTCACGCTACAANCATTAATAAGACTATAGGTATGCACATTCACATATCCCGTAGCATATATTGCCTAACAGCTATCANGTGATTTTTNNCATATTGATTAGCAAAGTGGAGCCATGGCCAACTTCAAGNAATACTCATGCTCATAACAAATGACAATTATACTGTCAGGACAGATGAAACATACACAGCAACAAGACGATCTATGTCTATCGTTCAATGAATACACTAATGGCTGGTTACAATTTGATGATTTTCAAATTGCAATGTGACATAAGCCGTTATGATCGGTAGAGTACAACCACAACTTCATGAGACATGTGAAATTACAGAAATCGCATTCTCCNCCTACCTCACTCAAGCACGCCACTAGCGCAGCAAGAAATCAATAGAAAATTGGATTAGTTGNCAGAGATTAGTGTGTTCAACACCCAAAAATCCGACGAAAATAGGCCAAGCGTGTCCCAGGGCTTTCATCAAAGTCATTAATATTGATGTCNGTGTTACGATTCTAGAGCAAAATNGTATCCCTTGTCAAAAGCAAAATTTTGCAGTAAGCATCGAGCATGTAAAAGCAATGAATGTGAACATCAGTTTTGGGACGAAGCCAGTCTCAAAACAATATGAATCACTGACTCTGGCTTGTCGCTACCAGGAAATGTAGATTAACCTTATTACGGTACGTGCCCAGGTTCAATTTTGCATATCATCATTGTCNAGTGNCGATTATCTTCTCTAATATCTCACATCTTCTCAACATGGTATATAAGGTCTAAGGCAGGGATGTCAAGCTCTGATTATCCTAGGTCAGATTCAACCTTTTCATCAGCAACGATTCGGGTGTCCACGGATACAATTTTTAGTCATAGCAAGAAAAAATTCTCCCCTGAGCTGATATACTTTGAAAATACACACNTGAACAAATGACTTTGTAAGCTCAAGGACCTTCAAGTCAGAGGGGATCGATGGATTAGGGTTTTGGTATCAATTGACCGGTCTAGCCCACACACAAACAAAGTCTTTGAACCCAGCCCACGACCCAACTTGATTAGAATAATCTGTTTATTACCATAGCTTTTTGAGCTGACATTTATCAGGGGTTACCGTAAGCNTCAGCTATAACGTGAATATTCAAAACTTAGTTTAATAACAATCATATTGGTAATTATGACATCAAGCATTCAAATTGAGTTACACAACCCTGCTTTAGATAATATCAAGNCAAATTAATATNCGAATTATACAAAATTGGGATGATGGCGATGAAAACAAATTGCTCAGCCCAACGAAAACCGAAAACTATAATCAACCAAATCATAATGGGTGAAATGCCAGGTCTCTAACACGTGTCTCCACGAAAATGGGATCCTTACATCGCCTCCAAGGATGCTAGATTCCTCATCGTCTCTTTCGTCGTTGTTGAGCATTTTTCGTAATGAATCCATTATCAATATTCAAATTTAGATCCTAGTTAGGTACTACAACACGCAGAGGTGAACAAAGCATGGTCAGAAGCATTATAGTCAAGTAGAATTGCTTGGAAAGCGGCGGTGGGAAACAAATGAATATCTGCTACTACACTCGTTCTCTTTGAAACTTATTTACACACGAGGCACACTAGATTCATTTGCAGAATAAGCCCGTTTGCTTGTCACAAAAATGGAAGGGTTTGACAGTTAACAGTGCTATTGGCATATGCCAGTGCATGAAGGTCAATGTAGGCTACAATGTACATTAGGGCTGTTCAAAAATGACCTTTTCTCCTGAATCTTGCTGGTTACTTGATTAAATCGTTAGGATGCCTTAAAAAACGACGCACACCAACTTTGAATTCATTCCAACCAATATTCGCGGATTTCGTAGTGTTTGAAAATTTTGAATTTGCCTAAAAATGCAAAAAAAAATTTTTTTCAAATTTTCCTTCCAACCTTATGAAATTGTTGCGCTGTCTTCAAAAACGATGGAAAACAAATTTGACTCAATTTCAAGCTGCAGAAGCGGAGTTATTCAAGTTGTTTGATCATAATTCTGGGATGATCCACCAATCAAGGATAATCTCAGAATTATCAAATAAACACTGAAATAACTCCACTTCTACGGCTTCGAATTGAGTCAAATTTGTTTTGCATCGTTTTTGAAGACAGCGCAACAATTTCATGGGGTTGGCAGAAAAATTTGAAAAAAATTTTTTTTTGCATTTTTAGGCAAATTCAAAATTTTCAAACCCCACGAAATCCGCGAATATTGGTTGGAATGAATTCAAATTTGGTGCGCGTCGTTTTTAAAGGCAACCTAACGATTTAATCAAGTAACCAGCAAGATTCAGGAAAAAAGGTTATTTTTGAACAGCCCTAATGTACATCTTCACAACACCAATTTAGGTCTACCCAACAAAACAGCAATTGTTCATTACAACCACAGAAATCTCAAGTTGAGCTTTACTAAAAGATTTTCATGAATGCTAATTGCATGATAGCACTTCAATGAAACAAGGATTACTCTACGGAATGATAGGCATATCTAACAACAACAATACTGAAGCACAAATTTAAGCAAGGACCACATCAGCAAAACTTACAATACAACAACGGCACCCACTAGCCATATCTCAATTCAAACACTGCATCAATTGAAATCATCCTGCCCAAGCGCTGGTTGGCAACCTTATGGTGAATTTGGTACAAACCAAAGCTAACTAACAAAAGACTTAGGAAGTGATGATGACTAAGTAAACGTTACTGAGGATGTCACCATAATTGGTATATTTGTACATGCCATATGTAATAAGTTGCTTAACAAAATGCAGTTATGAAATCACGATATGATATTATATAGGCATGGAGTAAATTAAAGACACCAGTTCCTGCCATATAGGTCAATTGAAAATCTACCTCTGAATAGTTGAAGTTGAACAAAAAACTATGAAATTTATCTCTATGTAAGGCAAATTATTCAATAAGTTTATACTATAAATCTTTGATAAACTGCTCAACATTGGATGATATGATCAACTTCCTATATTACCATAAACATTTTGTTGCACCATATAATAGAAGTGCTCATTCAGCCCACACTAATACTGGGAAGCAGAGGCAATACCTGAATAATAAACTTACGATATCCTGAATTGAATAATTGAAAATTACAAATCCAATACAGATGGTCAGCCCCAACAAATCCATACTAAAGTGATTCAGCTGTAAATACAACTTTATAAATGGTAATGTCAATAAGATATATGAATTAACCAACATCCAGCCACATCAAGCAATTCAAAACCGAATCCCTACCAATACGCGTTGATGAGTTAAAGCTGAGATACTATTTCACATTGGTGGTGATACTGCGCACACACGTTAGAG
>KE605954.1:0-11160 GCA_000444245.1 Botryllus schlosseri
TATTGGCCGGTCTGCCTTGCCAGCCCGCTCAGAGATGTGTATAAGAGACAGATATTAAGACATGAATTACTTTTCATTTAAGCCTACGCATACTGAGCAACAATTTTCGCATAGGTAAATGATAGAATTTAACACAGTAAATACTATAATTTAAAATGTACAATCCGAAATTTTGCCATGCTAGTCGGCATTGAGCCTTTTTGCACCACATAAGGCAACTTGACACTGTTAGCAATTGCCGATATAATTTGATCAATATATTTTGTACAGTGTTAACCCTCGCGTTTAACGCAGATCGCCGCCGAATGGAGAATGAAATACCAGAAAGACGTTGTCATCGACTTGGTCTGCTACCGACGTTTCGGACACAACGAGATGGACGAACCCATGTTCACCCAACCTCTCATGTACCAGCGCATCAAAAAACACTCAAACGTCTTCAAGCAATACACGGATAAATTGAAAGCGAAGGCAAGCACGATTTTATGATAATAGAATATCCTACAGTAAATACTATATTTTTTGTCCAAATGTTTTGACTCTGCAGGTGAGAATTGAGATAAATTTGTTTTTCATCGTTTCTTTTTTCAACAATTTTGACAAAAAATTTTGAATAATAAATCTACTCTTCTATCTATTATTCTACAAGTTGGAAGTGAGCCAAATTTGTTATGCATCATTTTTTATAATAGACCTACTCTTAAAGCTATGCTTCTACAGGTTGAGCCAAATTTGATGTGCAGCATTTTTTAGACAACCTAATAACTTCGTGGGGTAGCCTGTGAAATTTGAAGAAAAATCGTTTTGTATTAGTCCCAAAACTTTCTACTTTTACGGTTAGCAAAAAAAATTTGAATGTTATTTTTGAACATTGCTTCGCTGGTGTGGAAGTTATTTTCGTTCATTTCCCGCAGGGTCTCGTAGATGATATGACAGTGAAGACGAAACTGGACGAATATGAAAAGATTTGCGAGAACGCTCTGGAAAAGGCAAAAACGGAGACGGCCCTGCAATTCAGACATTGGCTCGACTCGCCTTGGAAAGGGTTCTTTCAGGTGCCTGTTTTGGGTCACTATTTTTACTTTTCATAGTTAGGGTTTTGAAAAATAGGAAGTATATTTGAAGCTTATTTTCATATTGAAATGAACCCGAATATTTTCGGCTGACACTCGTCAGGGGTAACCGTCAATAACTAGTAGAGATTTGGAAAGAACGTCGTACATCAACAATCGTATCACAAAATATGATGGCTATTATTGGCTATTACTAATCAAACTTGTATTTTTCAGGACCCGTATGGCAAGGTCGACATGAAAGTGGCCGACACCGGCTGTTCTGAAGAAGAACTGAACCATATCGGAAATGTCTTTTCGCAATGTTCAGACGTCACCATTCATCCCGGGCTGAAACGGGTTTTGAAATCCCGTGCCGAGATGGTGGCTAATCGCACCGTTGATTGGGCCCTCGGCGAAGCGATGGCGTTTGGAGCTTTGCTCAAGGAGGGGGTTCACGTTAGGCTTAGTGGGCAGGATGTGGAGCGTGGCACTTTCAGGTGATTATTGTACTTGCGTTCGCTAATGACTTGTCATGATAACCCAAGTTCTCGGAGAAGAAATGTCTCTCTCTCCTACAGCATTGTCAGAAAGTGCAATGATATAGGTATGGTCGAAAAAATACCAAATTATCTTTAATCTGATGTAGAAATGCCATTATATTCTTTGTGATTTCATAAAAGGTACATAATTGAACTTCCATGTCTTCCATATCTGCTGCTGTCACATCACACTTTATATCCCATTAACTAAGCAAAACCCTAATCCTAACCCAAACCGATGTTTAACCCAAGTGTTCCATACTATTACGTCACATGTTCATATGTTCTCGGGCCATTTCAGCCATCGTCACCATGTCCTACACGACCAAAAGATAGACAAGAAAACGTACGTGCCGTTGAATGATGTCTGCGAAAATCAAGCGAAATACGTTGTCTGCAACTCTTCCTTGTCGGAATACGGAGTTCTAGGTAAATTCCTTACATTTCATGTATCGTAATATAAAATTCAATAGTATATTGATATTGAAATGAACCCGAATATTTTCGGCTGTCACTCGTCAAATGGACATAAGCCACTCCAGAGCAGCGATATATTCATATTGCAATAAACCCGAATATTTTTTGCTGCCAGGGGTAATCGTCTGCAACTAGTAGAGAATTGGATAGAACATTGTATATCAACAATCGTATCACAAAATAGTCCAGTACCTGAACTAGAACTACTCACTTTTCAAAATCTGCAACTAGAACTAGTCAGTATTCTAAATCCAGAACTACTACTAGAACTGCTTACGTTCCAAAATGTGCAACTAAAACTAGAACTACTCAAAAATCCAGTATTTAGTTTGCAAATTATATTGTTAGTTTGTACGTAAGTCTGTCCAAGAATCTCTTATCGTCAATACTAGATGATGTCCTGCTATTCAGGTTTCGAATTGGGTTACTCCATGACCAACCCCCACTCTCTGGTTCTGTGGGAGGCGCAATTCGGGGACTTCATGAACACGGCGCAATGCATCATCGACCAGTTCATTTCCTGCGGTCAGGCCAAGTGGATGAGAATGTCCGGGCTGGTTTTGCTTCTGCCGCACGGGTGTGTGATTTGATTCGTGTTGTCCGTCACTTTTTAAGATTATTTCCTGAAATTGTTCCAGGTACGAGGGAATGGGTCCGGAACATTCTTCGGCACGCCCCGAAAGNTTCTTGCAGATGCAGAACGATGATCCTGACAGTTTTCCGCCGTACCCCAGCGATGATTTTGAGGTGAGCTTTGACGTATCAACTATCGGTTACGCACGCACCTTCTCAAATGCAAATTCTACCTTATATAAGCTCATTTGTGATGAAGCCAATGGTTCTCAACCTTTTTGTCGAAACTGCAAAACTGCCTCGTGATTTCCCTAATTTAAAAATATACAAATTAGGTTATCGACCATTTTGCAATTTTGGAGATTCTGTGATTTTCAGGTGAAGCAACTTCAAGACTCAAACTGGATCATCATGAACTTGACCACGCCTGCAAACTACTTCCATGCACTTAGAAGACAAACCGCTCTGCCTTTCAGGAAACCGGTATTATTCAATTGTGTATTGAAGTTCTGCGCCTGCAAGAGTCATTTCCACGCTATTTTTGCAGCTGGTGATATTTTCCCCGAAGAGTCTCCTGCGTCACCCCGAGGCGAGGTCTTCCTTCGACGAGATGTTAGAGAGCACAAAGTTCCAACGGATCATCCCCGAAAACGGTCCGGCCAGCGAGAATCCGGAGCAGACGCGTCGCCTCATCTTCTGCTCGGGAAAAGTTTATTACGATATCAAGAAGGTAAGACTGAATTCGTATATTTTTGATCAGTTCTTAAACGATTATTCTAAAGTAGAAACAATTCACAATTTCGATCAGAATTGAAATAAGATCATAGAAACATTTCACAAATTACCGTGATTTTCCAAGTATAGTACGCCCCCATGTATAATACGCTCCCTAAAATAGCATGCAGATTCTGGGAAAACCCTGTACCCATGTATAGTGCGCATCCTGCATTTCAGTACATGAATAGTTCCGATTTAGTGCATGATGTCATTCTGCTTTGCGATGTCACTGTTGAACAATCATGACATAACCATCGCAAATCATTATGCAACCAATGGGATTGTCTTTAAACTATGATAGATATAGCAGCCAAAGCCTGCGAGGCCGGCGGCGCGATAGTTCATTCCAACGACCTATTACAGATGCGATTGCTAATCAGTATACAATTAACGGCATTGTCTCTAAACGATAGTAGAGAGCAGCCAAAGCCTACGAGGCCGGCGGCGAGATGGATTAGGCCCACAAACCGACATCTTGCGCAAGACGATATTTCAGATGCGAGTGCTCGAGCTAACGGTTATGTCGTGCGCACCAGGGTCTGTAGGAGATGCGACTGATTACGCAAGCGATTATATCTTGCGCACATGGCCTCTTGTATACGAATATGTGATTGTTTGGGCCTGTCGCTGACGCGATGAATTAGCGAGAATTGCCGCGCGTTAGTGTCTATTACTGACCTAATTTCGCTCGCGTACAAACGGCTCGTGCACACGACTCTCGTTAATTGGCAACACGCTTCCCGCTAATCGGCTGTGCGTTACACTCTATAATACGAATTACTGTGCGCGATGGCTGAAAGTGATGCGCGATTGGAAACAAACATGAAGAAAAGTGTGATTTCAAGTTTTTTATCGAGGGAGATTTTTTTCAAGGCTTTTGTTGTACCCATGTATAATATGCACCCCCCTATTTTACGGCAAAAAATCGTGAAAATTTTGCGCATTATACATGGAAAATTACGGTAGACTACATTTCGATAAGAATTTGATTGCTGTGATTTTGCTCTATTAGTTTAATCAGGTAACTACAATTATCTATCCGTTGAAATCTGGTAAGCTATAAGAAATACATCAATATTTCCAGTCTGTCAGCTACAGATTATAGTTCCATGGCTCCCTATTACCTAGGATTACCATATCTTGATATCTGAGAAAGATGACACTCTCTACAAATCACAAAATCGATGATACTATCGATTATTACAGGAGCGCGACGAGAGGGAACTCACTAACGACGTAGCAATCACGAGGATCGAACAGATCGCCCCGTTCCCGTTCGACCTGGTCCAGAAAGAAGTGGAGAAGTACCCGTACGCCGACATCCACTGGACCCAGGAGGAACACAAGAACATGGGATTCTACGATTTTTGTAAACCCAGAATAAGAACTACAACGAACTGGACCAGACGCGTCCAGTGAGTAAAAGGNCCGGTCNAACTAAGACTTGTAAAACNACTGGATTTTTTCAAATTACCGAAGAACCAGTAGTTGTTGACCGTCAATTATCTAGATAGGTNGTTTGTACATNCAAGTNATGTCAAATTANGCCATCATCAAATTAGATNACGTGGGTCAAACACATATTCAACTTGANAATGACNNACNTCACAATGAACAGGTAAAAGTTTANCCAGTAACAAGTTAGCGCAGAGCTTGTCAACTTTGCTTTTACCAATTGGAAGTGAGCAAAAAATTTTTAGCATCGNTGTTTTACTCATCTTGACGATTTCATGGGGTTGACAGTAATATTTGAAACCTTTCGAAACATTTTTAGATCAAATTCAAAATTTTCAACTCCTGTGCGTTCGTATCNACCAGTTGGAATNGAGCCAAATTTGGTGTGCANCGTTTTTTNGCTAACTTCACAATTTATCAGTGAATCTCCAGAATCAGGAAAAAAAGATGAATATAATAATGAATATACTATTCAATGGTATTTTGAAGTTTCGTACCTCCAAGGAGCTCTTCAAGTCTCAATTTTTGTCTATTTTCTCTACTTCATGTTTTTCAGCTACACGGGCCGTCACCCCGAGTCCGCTCCAGCGTCGGGTAGCAAGAAGTCTCACATGCACCAACAGCAGAAACTCCTCGACGACGCGTTCCGAAAGCTTTAACTCCCCGTTTATGGTGTATCGATTGTTTTATTTTCTTTCTCTGTACCGTTAATTCTTCGCATATCGGTTTCCTGGTATTCCTGTTAAGAAAACTATTTAATCCGCATTATTTAACGGCGCGTTCTCTGCACTGGCCTGCGACGGCAATGATTCTGTTTCTTTCGACTGTATTTTTGGATTTCCGCGCATATGAAACGATCTTCCTCACTTCACTATTGGTTATCGCTCAACTACCTTGCGTTTCGACCCAAAAAGTTGCCAGGAAAGATGTAAACTTGTCTGCCTGAGTGATCTCCTTACGGATTGTGATTAGGGCTGGGTGATTCGATTCTGAATCGTGTATCAAACTTCAAATATCACTCACACACCGAAAAATGTGGAAATTTCTAATATGTTGCTTTTACCCGACCACAAAGAATATAATGACAGTTTCACATCACATTGAAAATGATTTGGTATTTTTCGACCTTACTCATTTCGTTGTTCTTAGTGAAAATACTGCGGGTTTTGAACACGACCTCACAGATGTGTGATTTCCACTGACGTACGTAGCCTTGTACTTCACTTGTTGAACAGCTTATCTACTGTGCGTACCAACTCTTGAGTCATTGTACTTTCAGCCTAGTGCGTGTGATACTTCAACTCTTCCCGTACCAAGCATTCTGTTACCTCAAACACGTTTTTAAATGTACCCCGGGTATAAATTAAACTTTCACGCAATGCTGGTGACCTGACCGAAGCGGAGTATTTTCATTTGTGGGCCTGGTATTGAGCTGCGGTTATTCACAGAGTGTGTGTGGCTTGGCACGATCAGAAGCAATTTAAATTGATTGCTACAATATTCATCATTTCAATACACCACAAGACTGCGATACAATGAAAGATAGGAGGGTGTTGAAACGACTTGGAGTAGTCTATGAAATCAGACACATACCTGGCCTAGGCGATGTAAAAAAGGAGGCTGGTTAGTTATCTATACTTCAACTGAGCTATACGTTTGCAATGACAATTCGCTGCGTTCAGTGTAATTTTGAGAAAGACAGCTTCCTGATATCGTTTGGGAAATGCGTTGAACCGAGTTTCACAGAAGGCTCACTCGATCAAGCACAAAATCGACAGGGAATTTTTTTAAAAGATAAAACGAATTGCTCGAACAAAATATGCACTATTTTATGGAAATGCGACCTCCTCTATTGTCGGTCTAATTTTTTTTAAAGTGTCCTCTATTCAGATTCCCAAAATATGGTAACCTTAAAATTATCACAGTTGGATAACTAATAAAATTATATGAAAACTATTAGGAACGAATAGAAAAACAGGTAGGTGTTCGATTGAAAGACAATTCCTAGTCATTTCGATTCCTTACTATCCTTTCATTGTATTTCAACCTCGCCGTGTTTTGAAACAGTGGAATAATTCATAAACTAAACTGAACTGTTGTCCGCATATAGCACACGTACGCACATACATACAAACAAACACACACACGTACAGACTACACAGTCGTACACACATACAGAACACGTATGACGCGTCGATGACTGGTTTACGCAAAATGCGTCACACGGTTTGTTTTGTCACATGACGGAGCGTCACGGGTTCCGTAGTTACTCATTGTATTTCCAGCCAGACAAGTCTCGGATATTCTGCGAATGCGTGGGATGTAACGGGGAACTATTTCTTTTCATGTCGAAGTAGAATAATTAAAACAGGAAGTTGGCCAATCGGACTATAGGTTGGAAGTTATTGAAACGAGAGTGCTATACCATAGCAAGTATATACTATCGCCCTACGCTTATGATCAGTAGTAGCCTGTCAGTTTTATTACACCACATCAATTTATCACACGATTTCGTTACAATGAAAAGATTGCAACGACTTGGAAATGGAATGTAGTCTTCTTCGTAATCAGACATGCCACCTGGGCCTAGGCGGTGTAAAGCAGAGGCATGCACACTGAATGAAAAGTAAGAGAAGATAACATGGAAGGTCAAGCGGTAAGATTGAGATGGCGTGTGTCGGGCTAGGCGAGGTTGCTATTTCAGGTCAGAGTCCGGCAATCTCGCGTGCCAACTAAAATATATGGTGTAGAATGAGGTTAGATTTTTGAAAATGACGGATATTTATTTCCCCCTGTATGCCATGTCTAATTTTCTGGTTAACTATACACACTGCTGTAGGCTACTTGATGATTCTGAGAGAGGGGAATCGATAGTGATTCACTTTCTCAGTTAGGAATAAACAATTGAATAATATAACCATATTGAAGTATACTCGAATATTTACGGCTGACACTTGTCACTGGTAATCGTTAACAACTATAGTTTGAATGTATCGAGGCAAAGCGATGGTTTTGACTGAATTCTGGAATATTTAATTTTTTTATGTCGGCGACGTCATATTTGGTGATACAAGTGTTCGTATACTGTAAAGCCTATATGGAATCTCGGTTCATTTTTTGAAATAAATCCTGCGTGATGAGAGCTTTTCTGTATAGAATAATTAAGCAAATGAACAGAAAATCCTACGTGACGTTGCCACGGATTCCATTCCGGCTGTAAAGTTCTTTTGAAATCTCTAAAGATTGCTGACGATTGCTCCTGACAAGTGTCAGCTGAAAATATTTTGGTCTATTTCAATATCGGTATGTTATTCAATTGTGTCGGCGACGTCATATTTGGTGATACAAGTGTTCGTATAGGCCTACTGTAAAGCCTATATGGAATCTCGGTTCATTTTTTGAAATAAATCCCGCGTGATGAGAGCTTTTCTGTATAGAATAATTAAGCAAATGAACAGAAAATCCTATACCTCCTAGAAGCTCTACACAGTCTACAGTTGTGGACAAGTGATCAAGATACATTGTTCTTCATTTTCTGTAGCATAAATATGAGTTGTTCCTGACTTGTTCGTCACCACTTGCTAGTGACTGAAGTCTGCTGACTGTTCTCCTAAATTAAGTGGATGCCGCAGCTCTTACTCAGTGGGATTATTACATCACAGCACAGTAAATGCCTCATCTTCAGTACCAAGAGATTTTGGTAACGAACCAATCATGTCCGTGTTACAAAAACTTTTTCAGAAGAAACACCGCAAATGTGGGATGTTCAAGTGAGTTTATAGCTTATTTACATGATAGGGTATCGTATATGGTATTATTTCCTATATTTTCAAACAAGAATATATTCTAAAAATGAGATTCACCCTGGCTGTGATTGATTTATGAATGAAATTTTAATGATTTGTGAGGCTATGCATATCATGTTGCTAAAATCCTATGATGACTTAGTCATGACCGATGTCTACTTATTTATTGAATTATGACGAGCGCTGTTCAAAAACAACTTTTTTCTTCAATTTGTTCTGTGAACCGCATAAAATTATTAATTTGTCTAAAACAACGATGTATAGCAAATTTTACTCAATTACAACGCGTAGAAGCGAAGTTATTGGTCTTCAAAATTTTTTATTTGTAGACAAGTCATTCATGTGTAACAAATTTGTGTCTGAGGTGAGGTAATTATGAGCAAACAGACCATGAAAAATCTCTGCATAGTTGCTGCAGAACTAGCTTCATGTGATTATCTGCATAACTGAATTGATGGATTGTATAATTCATCACTTTTTGTTATAAATTCCACCGGCCAAAGAAATAGTCTTAGGATTTGATATTGAAGGTACAGAACTTCAATATACAATTGATTAATAGGCTATATTCTTATTTCTATTGGATTGTTCCATTTTATCCTTCAGTTTTAGAATAATCCAGATAGAATTCGATTATGGTTTGTCAATAAAGGCTACATTATAGATTTGTTTCCCGATATGCAAAATGCAGTGGTGGTAGTGTTATGATGTTACATCTGTTGCCATATACCGTGACATTCAACTGCAGTCTGTACCCCTGTACCTATAGTGATACGATTTCACAACATTGTCATATGATCTGTCAGGTCACGTGGTGCCATGTGTATGCCATACAATCAACCATGGTTGTTTGCTTTGTGGTGAATGTCACATGTTCAAGCTTTCTACTTGCTATTATCGTAGGAAGATACTAGGTAGTTGCAAAATTTCTGCGCCGTTATTGAAATTATTATTAGGTATGCTTGAATGTTCTGTTTAGCAGGGCCTACTACCAGCTGTTGAGGTGTAAAAGTTGTCATTTTTCAAAAAAATTCTAATTGGAGAGAGAAATTTAAAATACAGTTGAATAGTATATTCATATTGAAATGAAGCCATCTGTTTCCCTCGATTATCCGGATTATTTGATTGGTGATAAGATTGTTGATAAAAATGTTCTCTACCAGTTGCTGCAGATTAACTCTGACGTGTGTCAGCCTAAAATATTTGGGTTTATTTCGATATGGATATTATTCAAGTGTATTTTATAGTTAGACTTGATTGAATCAAGAATGTATTAATTGTGGAGGCTAAATATAGACTAGGAAGCGTATTTTAATACATGATCCAATAAACCAAGTTCCATTTGTCATTTGATATATATACAATTGAAAAATGATTCACACTATTAAATGATGAATACTTTGTGGAATTGTAATATATTTTGTTGGCTTTGTATCATATAGCAACTCAATATATGCGTGTTGCGAAATTAATTACACCTTTCCAAGGTCTTGTAGCTTCCGAAAGTACAAATTCCTGACTCGCTGAAATTTTCTCTCCTTGCTCACATGACAGCTTGCGTTGCTGACCTCCTTTACTTGTCACAAGATGCCAATGGCCAGGAACAAAGCTGAAAGCTCCACCTTTTGTATGTTATCAACATAGAGAGAGGAACACAGCTTCATTATTGGTGACAAGTTATATTTGGTTCAATTTGCCACATGTTTTTGAGACATAGTATGGTATTCCTCATGATTGTGTGCTATACAGGAGAGTTCAATCTGGATCTAGTTGGTGACAAGTTAATTTAGGGACAACCTATGTTTATAGTTGTTTCAATTTACAATATATTTGCGTGATGTAGTATTTTATTCTTTATGATTGTATGCTATCAGGAGAGTTCCATTCAGATCTAGTTCACTACATCATACAGGATAGTGACAAATTAGTTTTGTCGAGTTTATGTTTATATCAATTTACAATATATGGCAGCAGTATTTTATTTATGATGGGATGCGACACATGACAGTTCCATTTGGAACTAGTTCACTAAATCAAACAGGGTTGCTAGTTTGTGAATGGAAGCAGAATGGTTAATGTATGGTTGGAAGTTTTAGTCCTATAAGTGTGATTCAGAAATAGCTTTGGAAGTACGTAATGTGAGACCATTTCCTGACTTCCAGTATTGAACAGTTCAGTTCTTTGAATAGGAGTTCTCATTCATAGCTTGGTGAAAGGAAAATGATCACAATTTGCATTTTTGTAATCTGGAGGTGTTGTGATATTTTGTCATTGCATTGCAACTAAACTATGCGGCCTATATCGCCTGATGACTGAGATAAATTTCTTTAATCAGATCATGATGTCTAAATTAGCAAGTAAACTTGAACATGTTTGGTTAAGTGTCTTCAAACCTTGTGTCAAATAATGTAGACATTTTCCACAAGTAACCTCGCTGATTAGTGATGTTTTGTAGTTGGGATCTTTTTTTTTTTTGTC
>ATSW01011183.1:0-10174 GCA_000444245.1 Botryllus schlosseri
GCTGCGGATGACCTACCTGACTGTGATCGTCTGAGGTTTCTCGCCTGTTGGATATTTGAAACGATATTATTCATTCATGATATATCGGCCTATACTTATATACAGTCTACATCTGATAAAAACTTTNCAAATTGTGGGTCGCGATGCCATTTGGCGGTTCCTGCGTTTAAGGTCACGAAGAAAAATTTCGGTAGGNTAATATCAATGGTCCAACGAATGTATGTATATGTATACATTGTNNATCNTTNAGAGATCGGTCGCGTCATCGATGAGTTGTGGTGCCGTGGATTCCGATAGCTAATATGACCTAGTTTGCTAGGATGATGCATTGTGGATGATCGGATATCATTAGTCTCTAGGAAGCTCTACTTGATGCCTTGNNTTACAGGCAGCGTAGATCTTGAGCTCATGCCCACGTTTATGGCCTTATGCCATGCCACATTACAGTAAAGGTNTTCGCATTTCTTCGACTGAAATTTGCGAGTCATAAGTTGGTGAGCAATATACTTTCACGTTTTCAGTCTGCTGGTTGCGACTCCAAATACTTTCTTTACTACTAAAATCTTATCAGCCTCAAAATTCCATCCCACCATACGATTAATGGTATAATGNGTCGTGAGAAATAAATTCGATCGTATATACACTCCCACTAAAGTTTCAATTGTTGAGAACGCGCTCTTGAAAACTCGAAATAACAACAAANTAAACCCTCATACGATGNTCCTCACAAGNAATTGGATTTAATAGAAGGGAATTGTATATGTAAACGTATAATGTTTCGATACAGGCACGTTATNCANGNACGNTATNCTCNTACCTTCAGCAGTGATAAAATTAGTTTTTCCTCTTCATTTTCATATGTTAATGAAAACCACACNCTTCCCACGTGATCCGCTGGAAAGTGTGCCGTGCTAATGGAAGACGAAAAGAAACCGTCCGTGCCACTCCCCTTATCTTGTAATTCATACTGGTCCACAATGTAAAGGTCTTTGTTCAGTGTGCCCAATGACGAGGCAGCTTGCAAATCAATGTGTAAAGTTAGTTGCATAATATCATCACCTAAGGTTTGGTATCAATATNAAGGTATATGTNATTANAAAGGCCACGCACTCTTATTTAAACCAATAAAATTGTCTCATGAGATTCAGTGCAATTAAGCACATTCCGACAATCTAACAGTAAACAGCAGTTGGGGAAATCGGTTTGTACAACGGAAATTCTGCAGGAATCGATNTCGATCAAGTCTTGGTGCNTTTCGGGTGTTTCTGGAACGAAATCCCAACTTGGATTCCACTCATCAAGCTCACAGCNACTTGAATAATCCGGCNATTCCGTGCGTTTTGGGACGTAATCCCACCCGTGCTACTAGATTACTTTGTNTGTTATANAATCAACANCCGAACATTACGCTCTTTGGGNACTTTCGTTTTGGCCTGTAAAATAAGTCATCCGTGGTGAAAAACGAAATTATCCGAAGTCATTGGTATCGATGATTCGATCAAGTTCGTCGCTCTTTGTAATCTCAATGCCAAACCTTTAATCAAGGCTGACATCGAGTCGATACTTGACGCTTTGCATGGCTAAGTAATCATCACATTTTCTTGAATAAGCGGTGCCGTGTCGGGTATAGGAATTGAGATATACCTCGCTATTTATATTGAGACCGCTTGTCCTATATTGATGGCATTGGTTTAGTTGGGATATTTCCATTGTTTCCCNAGCTTATGATTCTGTATGCTCGACACTATATGAGTGTTCATCTGTTCAATTTGGTGCGGCACGCACGATTTGCGTTCTCTATGCACGCACGACAGCAGTCANATGATATTGTTTCGCATAAAATATTAAATAGATTCACAGTTACATTATATTGGATTAAAAATTACACGTGTAANTGTGCATGAGAAAATTCCAAATGATGAATCTAAGATAGGCCATCTAAAGGTTACNCCTAATTTTAGTGATTGTGGAGGGNAATTCTGGAATCAAATACTCGCATTATCGATTATGCCATTATGGCAGCAACTTCCGTNTAAANAGTTAANNTCAGNACATCTCAATGTATACTCGCATTTAACTACACGGCACGCAGTAGATCTTGNTTTCAANCTAAACTCAAAGATACGCGTAGATAGTACCTATATACGTACATCGTACGTGCTCTCNCAAATAAAGTTGTACTAGAGGTCTTGGACCTCTCGAGACAAACCCCCCACTGCTACACTCAAATCCATTTAACCTGTGTTTCCCCCTGTACCGTGCTGAATCTATTCAGTATGGTTGGAACATGCTTGCCTACTATATTCTATACATTCAGGCTACGTACTTGATCTTCTAGAAATGTGCGGCGCATTTGTGAATGCGTTGACTGAATCTTGTGAGCCACCGTTGAGGCTACTACTTTTGAAGGGTGGTATGCAGAATGGAATCGAATCTTTGCTAAAAAGCAATGAATTTGGTGTCGCCACTTTTTGACGGCAAAAGGTATGGTGGCAACTGACAGCTAGATCAGGATTCACAAATTGGAAGATATGAAANCAGCCTCGGAATTATTGCTGAGTTCTATGGACCATGGTCTCGTTTATCGTTAANCTATGACTTAGTATACCTCGCTATTACTGCTGGGCAGGTACTTTGGCGAACCAATNTCTTCCCATTTGCNGTCTTCATGCTTNCACGCCAGCTCAAATTGTNCGACTCTTAAATTCTTCGTATTTCAGGTTCTCTATTTCATAAAATAGACGCACGATTGNAGGTATATATTCACATATGACAATACATTATTTGCTAACTTCCCTGTAAAACACCAATTGCAATATCTTAATTTTGTGCAATCGAAACACCTCGTAAGAACCCTTTCTATCCTCATCAATACGCTACTAAAATTCGTGATCTTTTGATCTCGTCTATATAAGCAGAGCGGTCTTATAAACCGCCTCGTTTTAAAACCATCCCTACAGATATCCTCACGATGCCTTATAGTTTGCCAAAGTTCGATAGAAATTTCAGCCAATAGATTTTGACAATATAAGTTCCCGTGGGTGTGCGATAATTCTACGGATCAACATTATTTCCATCCCTTCAACTCTCGCCAGCGTGTTTAACTGTTTATATTTCCCGAAGGTATTATTCTCTTATACATATATATTAAGCTCCCAATTTCGATCCAATCGTTTTTCAATTGGCCTGTATCGATGACCCATGCGCAGTCTGGAAAATGCCAATATATTGACGGTCGATGGTAGCTCTTCGGCATTGTAATGAAATTGGTCAGGGCAAATAAAACATGATATCGATTCTTTACTCGTTAGATGCATTGTCAAGATTTGATGGATCGTTTTCCGCTATCCGTAAACTTGATATGTGCGGAGCATTGTCACAGCGCAATGTCAATATATAATGTAATTGCAATATTATACCATNAGCGCGAATTCTCTCTCAAAATCACCACCGGCATTCACTNGAATCCTCGAATATATTCNGATGCGACATACCAGGCACCACAAACTGGTCTATGGGAGGTTCGGTTGAATATACTNAAACGCCCGGAGTTAGATTTGAANTGANGATACACGACCTTTTTGTGGAATCTTGATCGCGNTCAACACATAAACACGACGCAAGCTCCTATACGTGTATTTTATTGGCGTCAATTCATCACGTCGTGCGATTGTCTGAAGATNACTCCGGACAATGCTCTGAATACGATCGCAAATATTTGTCACTCTTTTGCGTGTAAGCCAGGCGACTCCGTTACTTAACATCCNCNTGAAAATCTTCAGTAGTGTACAGATACGGTGGAATATGGGGTACTGCACAAGAAAAACACACAAAAGATCTAGTCACTNAACGACAGCGTTGTCGCGAAATCTCCTCAGAAACCGTCGATATCTAGTACTCCTCGATTTAACTCCTATGGATGTCCCTGTCAGAAACGAAATACCGATCGGCAAATATTTCTGATTCAGCGCGCTATTGTATTACTAATTGCAGTTGGGGAGTTCANCACATGACGGAGNGTTCACAAGCAAAATGCCATGGCGCACATCAAGTACATGCAGGTTTGCATCTTTTCCACGACTGCTGCACTATTCTCAGCTTGAGATCATGTGACAATCGGCTGATATAAAAATTGTACAGTATATATATATATACAGTATATGTAGTATTAATTGAGATTTAAAATTAAGCAATTGCGCTGCACAGACAAAGTCATACCGAGAGCACCGTACTATGTCCTAAATATAAATAGATTTTATGCCACTGGCAGCAGCATCTCACGCCCTCGTCTTTCTGAANTAATGAAATGGTGTTTGTATACTTCTCATATCCGAGTGAATCTCTCCGCTTCAATGTTTGTGAACAAGTCTCGGGAAGGTTCGATGCATATTTCATGACATCAGAATTGCAGCACGCTATATATCGGCGAACTTCGACATATAGGAGTAACACGGCAGCTGTTTATACGAGGACTAATGAAATAACGTTCTCGCAGGCCACTCATTCCCGTTTACTCGCTATAAGATGAGTTCAGAGGAATACTTGTCCCCGTAGGTTTAAATCAGGGTTTGAAATACTATTTTTAGGTACTGGTGCGTCTTGTCGCAAACTGCCCGAAATAGACTTCAGAATTTTTGGGAAAAGGCAAACGGTGCTAATGCCAATATAGCTCAATCTTTCGACTGGAGGNTCGTTTACATNACATAATCAAAAGAGCTTCGGTGCACATAGTTCTTAGTACCTAGTATGAAATGAAATNGGTTTTATCTAGTCTACCAGAAAATACGTCTAAAACACGCCTATTTACGACTTTATTAAATTATTTATCCTCACAAAAGAGAAAATTGTCTCCCTATTCAACTGAAACGACCGAATAGCGCTTTTATACTCGTTGGTGTTCTGAAAAAAAATAAGACCATATCGTTCACACGGTTGAAGTTTTCTTTTGTACGAATAGGAAATGAAGTGTTGTATNTACTAATCTACGACTGAATCCAATTCCGGAGCGTAACTGATGCATTTGCCAACTCCACATGGGAGACGTAATGGACAGTTATTCGATATCNTATGCATTCCGAGTAGTGACCTCGCCGATATAATGGCAAATATTGAATCTGGTTTATCAGAATATGGAAACATAGAAACGCATGACTAGACTAATGACACGGGACAGATATATACAAATATATATATTGATTGTAATATATGCTAATGAGTTACTTTAATTGAATTCATCGATTAGACGTTAAATTATTCTTTAATGAATTAGC
Source organism: Botryllus schlosseri (assembly GCA_000444245.1). Lineage (NCBI taxonomy): Eukaryota > Metazoa > Chordata > Ascidiacea > Stolidobranchia > Styelidae > Botryllus > Botryllus schlosseri. Next base: position 5,271 of record ATSW01011183.1, read on the forward strand.
GATTATTTCTGCTGCGAACTTCCGCAGGATTATGAAAAATGAACACCGTGCATTAGTGCGTTGGTCCCGTGTTTAAAATACTACCTTTGACATGACATTGTGTTATGACAAACCCAACTAATGCCGCTTGTTAATTGGTTATCAATTTAATGAAATTGAAATAGAATTGCAATGAGTCACTTCATCCATGATAAATTGGCAATATTTCAATCTAAACCGGATGATGATATCTTCGTGAAATTTCGATCAGATTAATGCAATTGATTGAGCGACACCTCCCGCAATTCACAAAGCAAACCTTGGCGGAGAAANGAAGCCTGATTAAGGTGTCATTTGGTTTACGTCCTATCATATCGACATAGAACGAAATATTGCCTATACCTGGGCGTATCTGTGCTTATGCTATGGCTATCGCTGGCATCCCTAAAATCGCTGACCGATTCATAGCTGTCTGCACGGAGCCTTGTTCTACAGGAGCGGATATTCAAAAACGTTTACCTTTCTCAATCTATTCAATTCATGCATAAATTATAACGTTCATCTCAAGAGCAACACTGCATTCGGAGGACGATATACCCGCATCTAAGATAAGAACACGACTTCAGTCATTAGCAACTGCATTTGCGTGTCCGATACAAGATACAATGTTCCAGTCAATCTTATACTATGTATATAATCTCTCCACAGTTGTCGAGTATCGGAACATCAATCAAAAATGTGTTCGATTGGCCGTCGGAAGGGGATGGGGATTGGGCAAGATAAGGATTTCGCTGCAATTTGTAAAATAACAGAATAAACCAATAGTGGATTCAATGTTAAGCATTTAATGCAGTATAAGCCAGGTTGGTCTGAGTGTCTATCTGGAACTTATGCAGCAACAAAATGAATGATCACAGACTAGTGACCACAGTATTCATATGATGGCAACTACATTCAAGTCGCGGCAGTATCATTGTCAAAAATATCCTACCTATAGCCTTACGTACTAAATGCAGTCGTTGTATAGTTAGAAGGGATTATTTTTGCCTGCACTTGTACATCTTGGATTACAATTTCAACAGTCAGCTACATTGCGGATATATTATATTATTTAATATTCATGCGTAATGATTCAGGAACTAGAAATTAGTAAAATGACGTGACGGATTCAATTCCTAATCGAGTATCAAACTTCGAGTCGATTCCAGTGCTCGATCGCCACTCATAACTGCATGAATAACGTGGCGACTGTCAAATTTGTACCCTTTACGGGATCATACACCACAAAATGACAGGTCATCCATAAATTAAGGATAATTTGGTATTTTTAACCGTACCTATTTCACAGCTCATTGTGACACTGCTGCATAGATCGACTATAAACTACCCTCCACAATATTGCCATTCCCAATAACGTGTCTAATTGACTTGTGCTGTAAGTTTTGGATGTTACGATGCGACATAATGAGGTTTCAAGGCTCCCACGACAAGACGAAAGTATCAAAACTATAATTAACCCTTACTGGGAAGAAGCATGAACTTTCAGTATATACCCTATTCGACTAAATACCTATGGCCAGCCCCAATGAAAATATGTAGGAACACTATTCGACAATCAGTATATTCTATAATATGGATTGCAATTAATTTACAACGAAGTATTTCATAATTAAGAATCCAAATTTTTAACATAAATGTACTGGGTAACGCGAACATCATTTACTGTGTATTGCATCGCGGCTCAGATAAAATCGTCGTCTGACTGAGCGAATCCCGCCCGTATGTCGGATGCTTGATTGAATTCGATTAAACATATCAACGACCAATAGAGTAGGCATATATAGCGATAAACGGATTTAAAGAGATGAGCACATGAATGGCTGATTTTAAGACGCATATTTACATTGTCAGTAGGCTAATTCGGATGCACATTAAAATTCGAAATTTCGATTATGCGTACAAATTGTGTTCTGCTAAATTCAACACGGCAGACAAGCTTGAATCGCAAAACATGGATCAAACATTTGAGCGCTGTTCCGTTCTACGCCATCGCCATTAGATTTATGTGAGAGAGCGATCAGTACAGCCCTACAGCAGTTTGTTTCTAGAAGCTCCCTCGACGCCTGCTGTGACTTCGTTTTCGATATTTCGAATCTCGTTGACTTCTCCTAGCGGATCGAGTTTCGTCGTGGATAGAATAAGCTCTGTTGATATGGTGAGATCTTTTCCTTCCGCCCTTGCTCTTGGGTGTCCGTTTAGTCTCCTTCCTCCCTCTGCTACGCCGACTGTCGCCGCGTCTGCGGCCTTTTCGCTTCTTGCGGTATTCCTCCTCGGAACTGCTGGAGGTTTCCGAATCGTCTTCGTCAGAGGATTCCTGACTGCTGTCGACGCCATCTGATTCCGCGTCGTTCTGCGTGCTTTGCTGCTTTTTCTCCATGTATTTCACGGGGTTTTTGACGAAATTCCGAATTTTCCGTAGATAGCGGACTTCCCTTACCTATACAGTACAGAATTTTCAGAGGCAAATAACGCTGATCAACTTACGCTGGACCTCTTGGCGACTAGGCGTAGCCAGGGTGTATATATGGGAGGAACGGTATACATATTGTGTCTGGTCTGAAATTTGCCAACAATAATGTGACGCTGACTTCGTGAGTAAGCATGACATCACAATGATGCCCACCCCATCCGCGGCTACGTCAGCGGCTGNGCCATAAATATCTTGGCGAAAATCACCTACCATGAAGTAAATGAAAATCAACTCGATCATCATCAAAGCCCACACGCCGATCCAAGCTCCGACGATTACCGGTGTATTGTTTCTCACTGAGGCTGCCAGGGTTGCGTTACATCCCATGCGGTGATGTAGGACTGAAAATTCAATATTAATCATCTAAGAAAGTCTTAATAACTCAAATGCCAAGCACCAACAATAATACAATTTTAATAAAAAACATGTANTTATTGGATATCACGCGTAATGTGATGAAATCTCGTTGTAAACTAANGCACAAGCGTCGAAATTGTATGGACGAATACCATCTATACGTACACGTACACTCGTACAGTGTACATTGTTCTGTCGNAGATATATCTTTGTTACATCATGTATGTCGCTAAGCTATGCGGTAATGAAATACTTTTGCGGTCAAATTAATGCTACGCCCCATAGGATCGTGAAAATAGAAATGGATANCNTGTGTATCACGCATAAATTATGCACCGCAAAGTGTANGTTGTAGGTTACAGCGAGCACAGCAATGGAATGTAAGAACAGGGTTCATATTTAGGTGGCATGCCTCTTTCAAATTGTTTGCGCNTTGATATGACCGTAGCGTGGCGCTTTTCATTCGAACACATACNAAATCGAAGGCGAATTATGGAATTATATAGTTCATATGTTCGTAGTCGANAGTGGCTTAAAAATTGAATATGTTATTCTTCAATCCTAATCACTCTGAGCCTTTCCATTGACTCATATGCGGCGAAAAGCTTTGNGAACACAAAAATCGAAATTCTACTTATTGTGCGAAGATCAATTACACTGCAGTAATGAGCGCACGTACAGAGAAGTATTCTTGAGCGGAATCATTATGTAAATTAGGACGTGTGCATTCAATGAGGGTAGTCAAGAATCGCGTTGTCAAATGTCGAACTTGTACAATGTACACTGGATAGTCCCAACATTTTTACATACACACCTGACGGTGTGGTGCATTTTAAATCTGGATCTTTAGTGCCCGGGCAACATGATTTTGGGAGTTTGCATCGGGTACCCGTAGTGCAGTTGAACATCCTGTTAACAGATAGATGCAATATATGGGTAAGGAAACACTGTACATGATTAGGGTTGCATTTAAAACGAACGCTGTTTTAAAACAAATGCCTTTTTTAAAAAAACAATTTTTTTTCAAACGTATAATAATGCCATAATTGTGTAAATGCGTCCAAAAACCATGTAGTATGAGCCTACGGATGATTTGCACCCAATACAGTCGACGTATTCGATGTGGGGTGGCTGGAACCCGCGAAATAGTCATAGATTGAACAGTAGCAAGTAAATATAGATCATTAGTGCGAAATGGGTGTTCCGATGCTGATGAAGGCCTACCGTAAAAATGCTGCATAACGATGCATTCCATGCATGTGGAAGATATTTTTGGTATGTTTATGACGGCGGTCGGACACCCTTTCCGTCGAAGGAGCCANATTTACCCNATATTTTCAATTGTCAATGTCAATCCATTGTGANGNNAAAATAAATAATCGNGACGTCATTGCTATTTTTGTTTCAAATGCAACCCTATTTATAATTATGTAGNCCTAGTCTACATTAGTGTTTTCAAAACTCTTCTAGTCACGTGCCACTTTGGGTTTTGTGCAGTATTCCTTTACCTTACCACCTAACGTTATTAACTGACTAAAACAAAGATCCAAAACTGGCAACTATTAGTGAATAGCCATTTTCGTGTTGATAGATTCGCAGTCCACAAGAGCNCAATACCGATCTTNAGATCAGCTGTATCCAAAATGGTTTGTTGCGGTGTCGAGATACACGGGATAGATAATTGGTTCCCAGCCTTTTTCGACTCATCGCCCCCTTATCATATAAAGGGGGNATTTATTNACTTAACTCTGATGGAAGGTGAATTGACTAAAAACAATGGGTCATCTTTCCGAGTATTTGCTCAAATTTCCGTTTAGTTTTTACACTCANAATAAACCGTATTCACGTGCATATTTAGCCGTGTTCATTAAAATATCTCACTAAACGTTAGAAAATTTTCGCCTCCATCGCCCCCCCAGTCACCCCTCTGGTATTTTCGGCCCCTTGTTTTTNAAATTCGCCCACTGGANGGGGGGGCGATATTGCCCACATAGGGAACACGACGCTGGATCAATCTGTGACTGTGTAAATTATAATG
>ATSW01011185.1:0-12303 GCA_000444245.1 Botryllus schlosseri
TTTTTTTGTGCAATTAACATGGATATATTCATTTTGAAATATCTATCCTTGCATCACCCTTTATGCGTAGACTAGATATTGTCAAGTTTATGTATCAGTTCTACTGCGGTCACTACCCTCAAATATTCAATGACTTTTTTTATCTCGATGTCATAAGTGCATAAGTATAGCACACGCGCGTCCACGTCGTCCAAGTGCCATATGGTCAACATAAAATATCATATGGCGCTATCAAATCTGCCGACCTGCAGTGAGCAACATTATCTCGCCGGCTATCCGACAGTAGTCGTGCATGTCCACATTGAAGTCGAAATACAAACAAATTCTACTGAAACAATACCAGTCAGTCCGCAAGTGTACCGCGACCTGACATGTCGATCTCGCCTTCCGACATATGCAACCCAGGGAAGGTGTGAACGTGAGTTTCAAGTTCGTTAATATCGTTGTCTGATGTAAAGAATCTAGCAGGCGTACGGGGCAATCTTGATTCCGTATGCTCATTGTATCATAAAAACCAAATCCGTGCGATTGGGGTGCTATAGCTACTGATGTATAACTTGTTAAAGAGGTAGTATCGGGAAGCCCGTTTTACACTCTGCTGAATATCAAAGTAGCAATACTCAGACGCCAAATACATTGTCTGGTCTGGCCTAGATCGTAAAGGCGTGAGCTGATATTTCCTTGACAGTCCAACTCGAAATTGCTGGCGAAGCGATATTGATTTTATGGGACTATCACAACATGAACGAAATACACTAATGAGCAGGCCGTGTTATTTTTGGCATTTTCAAATTTTTATTTTTGGCAGTTTTGGCATCTGGTTCCTGAAATGCCAAAATTAACACGGCCTGGTTATAAATAATNATATGATGAAAAGTCCCATACTCGACTGTCGTTTGTGTCGCATGCTCAATGCTCATGCTCAAGTGTCGGGTAACCCTGTATAACGTCCCATAGCAACAAAACCACAACGAACNGGCTTCTGCAGAGTTTTTATTACAAAATCAGTGAGTCACGGTCCACGACAACCTATCAAGATCTGTGCGTGATAAAATATAAATCCATATATACAACAGATCCAAACGTCGCCACAAATCCCAAATGCTTTTCCATGATGCAAAGCTCATACACACACAGAACCGAATCAAACTGCAGTCCATNCATCNCTGATCGAGTTGTCGAGCTGTTGGTCGCGACAGTAGCGACAATGNCACCAAAACGTAGCGACACAGATTCGCGGCAAAATANAGGTTAGCGATTCAAAGAAGAGACCGTAACAAAATAGAAAAGCAGCAAGTCNGATGGNNGNGACTAGAATATTTCGTAGCACCCGTCGACGCCGGTGGTTCGCNTGACGCTCCGACACACTTTNTTACATTCCAAGAACACGCCAAGTTCCGTCTTCAAAGCAGTTCGCGGATGCGGTTTTGTGAGCAAAACGGCGGGCGGCCTAGTCGCGTTCTGAGATCGCGCAAGCGACCTTCGACGCGCTATCGCTGACGACCGTGACTTCGCCTCCAACTGCAAAAAAGGACGCAATCAACATTGGTGATATAATGACGTTGCTCAAGTGAAATCTACACCCAGACCATCATCAAACCAATGCGTACCAAAAGGCAAGATGTCGGAGGCAGAGTTGGAAAATAATAGGGCTGTCCAAAAATGACTTTTTTTTCAAATCGTACTAGCTACTTGATAAAATTGTTAGGTTACCTTAAAAAACGCTGCACGTCAATTTTGGTGCAATTCCGACCTATAGAGCAGGGGTGGCCAACCTTTTTGCCATTCACGGCCGCATTCCAGGACATAGTCATAATGAACCAGCTGGACGTTAAATCCCCAAGTTGAAGTGTCTACGTGAGCTCCGGACTAATCTATCCAATCATATAGGCTTACTACTTTCTCTCTCATTAAATCGGGAGTCGGTTCGTAAATTCAAATTGCATGTCGACGGCCGCCAACACATACTAATCGAATTACGTGTCCACGGCCGCACAAATTTCCTTCCACGGCCGCAGGTTAGCCACCCCTACTATAGAGGCATTGCTATAAGAGAAATAAGTTTTGGATCTATTTAATGCTCCCCTATGCAATTGTTGGGTTGTCCGAAAAAAACGATGCACAACAAATTTGCCCCAATTCCGACCACTAAAAGCAAAGTTATTGGGGTACAAAATTTTGGATCTGGAAAAAATAGTATTTACAGTAGCAAATTCTTCAATTATATATTATAGGAAAATACCATGATTTGAAATCGCAAATTTTGAACATCAATAACTTTCTACTGGTTTGAATCGAGTCAAATTTGTTGTGCATCGTTTTTTCACACAATCCAACAATTTCATGGGGTAGCCCGTAAAATTTTTAAAAAATTCGTATTTATTTTTGTTAAATAAATCCAAAACTTTTTCTGTTATTCGTATTGAGCCAAAATTGTTTTTTTTTTAAACCCTACAATTTTATCAAGTTGCCGGCACAATTTGAAAAAAGTTATTTTTAAACAGTCCTTTTGGACATCCAGAAAAATTTTAGCTTTCCAAATTAGATTAGAATGACTGAATTCACAAAAACTTAGATATTGAATGGGAACGGCGTTGTGGATTGACGAAATGTCGGTTGACCTTAAAAACAGATATTCAGCAGGAATTACACCAGGGTAAATAGGAGGTGGTCTGGTCGGTACCGAAGGCTTTTGCCAGGTACACAACCAGGTTTTGCTCGCTTACTTAAACGGCCGAGAAGCACATTGCGTTAATAAATACATTAGGCATGATTTATTCCTTGTATATGTGGATAAATCCGCAATCCATCTACCACTGCTTGTAATTGAGTGTATATTTACAGCAGTGCTTCTACTTCAACATGATTAGCGACGCTTCAATTGATAGGATTTTAACCGGACGGAATATAGTTATTTTTTATTAACTCCTAGACACCGCTATTACATCAGGCTTAATTGTAAAGGGCTCTTCCATTGGCGACTTCCTAGACACAACACTCGGGCCAGACTGAACCTTGGGTTTACAAGCTGAGCTGTATGAAGGGATATTTAGCCATTTCAATAAAACAGTAGGCTTTCAATCTCGATAGTAGGGCAAACAAGGGCATTGTCCTCTATCTGCCTCCAGTCAGATGGCAATCACCGTGCTGGCTTACGTCTGTCTGCGGTGGGGCTGTAGAATGTGATTCATCCAGCAGATATTTCACGGTGACTCAGAGCAGACGATTTTGCCACCGAGTAATATTTTCAAGACCCACAAGACTGCGTTATTCCCAACGAGACAACTCAATTCACAAAACCTCAGCCTTACATGACAGCAATAGCAAGCGGATGGTGGATACAAAGTAAACTAGAGCTGTGGTTCTGAACCTCGTCACGACATTACAGCAAATATTCATTACACTCCTTTTGTGTTCTGTTCCAATCATGTTACAATGTTTTTTTTCCTATTAACCCTCTTGAATAGTATATTCAATTATAGGGCTTCTTGGAGGTACAGAACTGGAAAGAACATTATATAATATCAACAATTGTACCACCGGCATGAAATTTCAAATAATATTGAAGTTCTGTATCTCCAAGAAGCTTTTAACACTGTTGGTGCAGGTGCACAGTATATTTTGAGCGACAGTATTCTAATGTATAAGATGTGTACCATGGTCGATTTTGACTAATCTAACATTTAGGGTTTGCCAAAAGCTTGCAGATTAGAGCAAGACTCCTCCAGGTTATTTAAGATTAGAAACCACTCAACTAGAGGCTTATTCAGAACAAGACTAGTTCGTGTTAGCAACCATGAACAGCAAGTATTGCAATTCACAGACTCCGGTAAAACGCCAAAATATACGATCCAAAATAGCTTACCCCGTTGTCCATTTGTGGCCAGCTTCCAGGCTTGATTGTATATCGTGTTGAACGGCTGAGAGGTATTAGTTGAAGAAGCGCCTGCGAAATAGGGCCGCAATGTATCGAGACGGGACTTGTCGCATGAAACCAAATGCAAACTCACCTATCTGGGGAACTTGCTGTGTGGCGGTGGTGGCTGACGGCAAAGCCAGAGGTGGCAAAGTTGTCGCAACCGAGGATGAAACGGAGTCTGGCGTAAAAACGAATGAAGTTGTGGTAATGTGAAATCATTTATAGCCGACATTAAGACTGAAGTCCACGCTTATTGAGCAGTCAACTCAGATCCGTTTTAACATAAACCTGAGGTATCACTGTGTCATTTTCCGTTGTCAAATCAAATACGCTATCACACAAGTCCTTTCATTATATTTGAACCAGGCAGCTTTTCCAAGATACAGGTATATCGGATCTTATTTAGAAATAGTTTGCATCGCCCATTGGTTCGGGATTTCAATTGACGAAACATGTCTTCAACAAAGGGCGGGCAATTCAGACACGACTAATTCAACCGCCAGCTTATATTCCACACAAGCTGATACTTTGCTTACGAAGACCGTTAATATTCTACGCTGCCTCGTAACTAGTTAGCTGGTTCAATTGAGTAACAGCCTGAAACTTCTACTTATGGTAGCTTGACATGCCTTGGAAACTACTTGTAATAAAGTAGAAACTTACGACGTTATTCCCACTTCTACCCGAGTACGAACACTTACTACTGTGGCGATCTCTGTTGACGTGGCAAGTTTTATTTGACAATACAATTCTTGTATTTCGCAGAAAAGCAACAAAATCGGACACCCGCGCAAACCAGGCGTAGTTTACCACAAAAACTCCCCCACTCATCCTCGCAAACCCCAAAACCCACCTGCTGCGCCAATCGTCGACGAATTCTGAATAGACACAGGCCTGAGCTGGCTCAGCAGGGTCCCAACCGGCTGCAGCTCTGTCCCCGTCTTCGCCGACTGGCCCTGCCCCGCGGCCGACAACATCTGCGCCACGGTCAGCTGCCTCTGTAGCGAGTTGTTATTGTTCGAGTTTGCGTTGGGTCCAGCCTGTTGCTGTATTTGGGCCGCGGCCGAGAGGATGTGCACGATGCCGGCCTGGTCCTGCTGGGCCTGCGTGGTTCCAGCCCGGGCGGGCTGCTGTTGCATCATCTGTTGCTGCTGCTGGAGCCCGGCCAGTTGCTGCTGGAGGGAGGCCAGGACGTTGGGGCTGGCGGAGAGGATCTGCTGTTGGGCGCTGTTGCTGTTGTTGGAGTTCGTCAAAGCTGAAATTGGAATACATGCATTTATATATACATAAATATGCAGTTATTTATTTATTATTCAGTTCTTTTCATTATAAGATATTTCAAAATATTTTGGTTCAAGAAATAAGAGAAATCGAAGGGATATAGCAGTCTCAACACTTGGCTTTGAAACGGTCGTACTTATAACGCATTGAAAACAAGGCAGTAATTGAATCTCAGACCGCTGCTATGGTCGGAACAGATATTAGTGCTACAAAGCTAACGATAGGACATAGGCCAACAGAGCAATCGAGGCAAAATACAGAATATTGCGGGCGCATCTCGAGTTTCTACTCGACATATTAGTCTGCTACAGGAAATCGTTGAAATGGCTTAGCAGCAATGTCCATCGATTGGAAATTCCACTGTGTGAGATACTTGAAAAGAAATGCGTGACGGCTTAGCAATTTCGCACTACCCCTGCCCTGTCATTGCCACCTAAATCACCCCATTTGCCGAATTGAATTCAATTTCCAAGTCTTTGCAACATCATTAATCCTAATGCTTGAAATTTGGAAAAACTGTGCAGCAACAATTATAATTCTAACATCATTTTGAAAAGCTGAACACGTTTCAGTTGTCCAGCTATTCCGTCACCCACCTATGGAAGAAGCGCTATTCTGAACGTCGGCCAGCGTGGCGGCAGTCAACATCCTGGTGTCGTCCTCGGCCCCGTTGCCGGCAACCTGCTTGTTCTGCTGCTGGAGCTGCTGCTGTTGCGCGGCCAGCAAGAGCTGACTGACGGCGGACGACTCCTGGCCTTCCGCCGGATCCATCGGTTCAGGCTTGACGAGCACGGCTGAAAAAGGTATCCCGTAAAGTTTTGGCTGGGCTGTCGCGACTGATACAGAAACTAGGCCGTATTGAAAGCAGGGCAGGGCGTAATCAAGTTTCTGAATGTCCAAATATTATACATTTCGACGTCGAAAGAGTATGCACCTAGTATAAAGACAAAAAGAATATAATACCAGTTCTAAATCACATTATAAATATTTTGGTATTTTGTCGACAATGCCTATTTCATTGCACTTTGTGACAATGCTGGGGGTAGATCGTGACTTCACAAATATGTCATTTCCACTATCACGCATAGCTTTGAAGTATGTTTCGTACGCTGCTATAAGACCAATCAAAGACTACGGCCTTCATCAGTGAACAATGGTATCTAAATTAATTCTCGTTCATAAAAACTCCTAGCGGAAAGGACTACATGATTCAGTACTCGAAAAAAATCATCCTACTTATCTCAAATCATTGGAATTATTACTCAGACGCAGGGGCCGCCAACTCAAAACGAGTCCGCGTGCCGCATGAATTCGATATAGAGAAAAAATAGACCACACAGTTTAACAACCACCTTTTCAAAACTTTGTGTCAGCAAAACACTGTGCTCTCTAACATGGGCGACAGGCAAAGTTACCACAAATAAAATATTGTATGAAAGAAATACAAACAACAATAAATATCATGATCATCACTTCATTCTATTTTGAACTATGAGCTGCGCACGATACCTGACAACACTTATCGGCGACCAAAGAATCAATATTGGGGTTAGATAGACACGGTCTTTGCTGGAAAATATCTCCTCGTAAAGCTTGACTGGAAGCCTTAAACTCGACTAGTAATTGAATCAGTCAAGACTAGATTTTGCCATCGCACTACAAAACCATTAAATACAAATTTATTTTCGATAAAGTATAACTAGCTTCTTGGAGGTGCAGAACTTCAATATACAATTGAATAGTATATTCATATTGAAATGAACCCGAATATTTTTTCGGCTGACACTCGTCAGGGGTAATCGTCAGCGACTAGTAGAGCATTGGAAAGAACACTGTATATCAACAATCGCATCTCGAAATATCACGTCACCAGTTTGAAATGAGATATCAAATAGAGAGCGTTCAATGTCCTATTTTAAGATGGTACGCGAACTCCTTTAGTTGACAAAGCTTGGGCTGATGTATTTTGATAACGGTCCACTCCAAGGCACATAGATGAAAGTGTGTTCTTTCCGATTCTCCACTAGTTGCTGACGATTACCCCTGACGAGTGTCAGCTGAAATTATTCGGGTCCATCTCAATATGAATATACTATTCAATTAAAGTATAGCTGGTACAAAGATATATTTCCGAATTCTCCGTGACATTACGATCGCTACGACATCCCGAGAGCACTCAACTCGAGAATCGGGTTCCATAGGCATTCAATTTTTCCTGCCTTTATTACAAGCCTCGTTAATTACATGCGCTCTACGACTCACAATTCTGAATTGCCTTCAAAATATCCTGCTCCTGCTCGGCGACGCTCTGCGCGTGACCGGCCGCCCGCGCGTTTTTCTGCAAAGCAAAATCAAAACGGCGCGTTCGCCATCAGTTCGACGAGAGCCCGGAATCGCATGCGGCGTAGCCGACAATCCCACCTCGGAGTCGTCGTGCGAAGGAGACCCTTCAGCGTTCGTGTCGTCAGGCTTAGTTTTCTTTTAGTTTTCAAGACGCATTCGCGGCGACAAGCCCGGGTAGTGCAGGCGCATGCAAGAGAAGTCGACGGCACGACGGTTAGAAGCGAGCCTTTTTAGAGAGTGTACACCGACAGGCGTGCATCGGATACAGTGTTTAATATTTCATCCTCGTAGGAAATGACGTTAGATATCGGCAGTCATAAAATTCATTATTCCACCCACCGTAGGTGAATGGGCTGTGACTATCCCACGATTTGAAGGCCGCCGATCTATACAGCGAATGATCAATCAAATTAATTTCCGAGTTTAAGCCCGCAAGGTTTGAAAAGGAATCGCCAGCATCGGACATTTTTCCAAATTTTATGGTCTAACAATGGCAGTTCTGGTCCAACGATCGAGGTGGATGCTATGTGATAGTAGCCTATGCCACGGTAGGCCATTCTAGCACCGCACTTCAAGTCGATAAGCAGTAAGACCGCCATTTATCTATTTATGTCACGAACAAATCATTATTGCCACTGCACCAAGTCTTATTTCGTTTGAACTTGAAATAAGCAAAATAAAAACATGATTCTTTTGCAATTCATAAAAATATAAAGCTTACACAGACTTTTGTGAAGAAATTATAATATTTATCTAACTGTAGGGCCGCCGATTGGAACTTGGTTCCGTTTTTAGCAAGCAGCATACTCGAAAATGCTGTCGCAAACCGAGACGACACAACGTTAAACGGCGGAACCCAACATGTCTATTCCGTTCATGCAATTACGCGAAACCATGCGAAGCCAGCATGCAGACGAGCGCTTACCTCAGGTGAGGCGCGTTGCAGTACGATGCCTTGTTCTGTCAATTGCTGAAGCTGCTGTTGCGACACGGTGATGAAGCTTTGTTGGCCTGCAGTACAGTAAAATGTGCCAGATTTTACTGTCATGCTCTCTGGCTATTTAGTCTGGATTATAGTTTGAACTTGCCCACAACGGCTAATCATAGCGAAACGACATTGGCAAGATATTTAATCATTCGAAATGGTTCTGATCTCATATGAAACGTCTCAGGTCTTATCGCAGGCAGTGTTGGGATGACTCTGTCATGACTTGACATGAGCCACTTCGATATGAATTGATTTGTGACTCGGGAGATAAATCGTCAAATACATTTCCGGAACATTCTTNAATATTTTGCTTAGCCAAGCCACGCGGTCAATACCAATCCACAATCCTGTATATACTGGATTCAATTTCCATTTACTTTGTAATCATGGCCCTAACTTGCATTATAATACCATCGCAGCCATGCGTAAATATATTCAGCCAGGTGTATAAGAACTGGAGTTGGTCCTTTATTAGCAATCACGGTGAAATTTATTTGANAAAATTCTTGTACATGCTCAAACATTACTTTCCTAGACACAGTTATAAGGTTGACACAGCCTTTATTGCCGACCAGTCAATAAACGTCACTTACCGTTAAATCACACTCCCACATTATTTTGAATAGAGCATACCCCGTGGGCAGCATTCCGATCAATTTACACAAATAGCCTCCGTGACTCATATCATTTTAGTCATGGCACGGTTTAGCCTTTATGTAATTGGGCATACGCACCCACAGCACATTCAAATCAAACTGAACATATTTGATCCCTTGAAATATGAAAATTTGGTACGACATGACTCGGAATGGAGTCCAAATTTGCGGTAACTTGCGACTCAAAAGTAGTGACTTGATTCCAACACCGACTGCTGGCTTTCTGGATAGTTGCCAATATATCGAGGAACATTAATTTTTTTTTCTGGGCACCCGCCCCCAAATATGCTTTGATGATTATCAAGTGAAAATACAGGGGATTCTAAAACACACGTAACTCCATTAAGTTGTAATCGCAGCAAGTCAAAAAAACCAACTTACCATCAGCCCTCGTAATTTGCAATTGCGCCCCCGATGACAAGTCGGCGTTCTTCGCAGCGGCGGCCTGTTCCTGTAACAAGACCCGATTTTAATGCTGCACAAGGCCACGTCAGACCAAGATAAGTTTAAGATATCGCATGTCGTAGACACTACCTGATCGACAGTGTTACTGACGTTGGTCAGCAGCTTGTTCAGGTCCTTCAGCTGCATCACGACCTGGGCGAGAGTTACACAGCAACGGTTAGAATAGGAGAAAGCAAGGTCAAGACGGGCCGGTTTGCTACCCGGAGTGGTACGAGCAGTGATGGCTGATAAAAAAGTGCTGCCACTTTTTTCCACTTTTTTAAAGTACCCGAACGGGTGTTGCCTACTTACACCACTTACTCAGAGTTGCCACTTACTCAGAGTTGTTATATTTTTAACGGTTTTTACAACAGTTTATTATGCAAAACTGCTCACTTTTCAAGGACTTGGTACTTGGATTTGGTAAGGTAAAAACAAGTGTTGGGATGTGTTCGCATCGCCTATGCGGGCGAAATCGACATTTCAACCTGGCAAATAGCCCGTTTGCAGTGCATTCGATCATTTTACGTTAGTCACGAAGAGGCATTTTCTTCAAACTTCAAAAGTACGGTACCTGCCTAAAACTGCTAAAAATGTGCGACCCCGTGAGCAAATCAACTTTTGAAAACTACTTGCACACTTACTTACGCACCTCGATTTTAAGTAGTCTTGACATGTCTCGGATATCATTACTTCCACTTCTACTCAAGTTGAAATTTACAAAATTACTTATACTCGGGTGCTGCCAGTGATTTGAGCACCACGTACGTGGCGACACAGCATAATGGTATAATCCACAGCTGCAACACCAAAGGGTTGTGTGTCCGAGTACGACTCCAGAATTGCTGCCCAAGTGTTGGAGGTTTATCTTGGCCCCTCGCCATCTCATCCGTGTAAGCGGTGTCTTATAAAAGCCTAGAAGTGGGCCGTGCTACAAATCGGCAGCCACGGAATAAAAATGAAGAAAATTGGCCTGGGATAAATAACCATAGTAGTCGACGAGCACCATGAATACCACCAACAACAACAACAACCTCTGTGCACAATCATTCTGTCATACAGTCGACTCACCTGTTCCTGTTGCTGCGTCGTCAACGGTGTCAAATTCTGGCCCTGGACCGTCACAATTTGCTCAGAAGACACCGACTGATTCACGCCTGCGTTGGCGTCGTCTTTCTGCACGCACAAAACACGTAACCGGTGAACAGACACGCTCGGCATTGATACAAGCATGCTGCGCGCGACTCACTTGTGAAGTTACGATAGTTTCGCTGATCGAAACCTTCTTCAGCAAGTCGAACTGTTGCTGGGGTGAGAGATTGGCAAAGATTTGTTGCGGTAAGGCCTGGGCGTTTTTGGCGCCCTGGGCCGACGGCACGACCGGCGGAGGTGGCAGTGATAGGCTCGCCGCCGAAACTACTTGAGACGCGACGGAGGCCGAAGTCTGAGACACGGCGGCCTGAACTGTGTTGTCAGCGCCTTGGCCAAAGGCTGAAAAAGTACGAGTAGATCTCACATGCTGCTGGTATAAGGTGCAACTCAACACACCAATGGTTCTCCAGCTTATCACATTGCAAAATTTCAAAAATCGAAATCAGTCAAGAACGTAATTACAACAAACAGTTTTCAACAAAAAACAAAGAGTTCGATTTGCCGCTGTCTTTTCGATATTATATCTATTACGTTGGGTTCTATAGAAGTTGCCGTCGAGGTTCTGTTAAAACCGGACAGCTTATTTTGATTGTGGGGTTGCTTGCGAAAGAAATTCGACTTGTAGACTAGATAGAAATAGATCATTCCAAGTGCTGTTGAATGTCATCATATTTCGATTAAAAAGTATTCTTAGCTTTCACAAATAACTCTCGTCTTGAAAGAGTTGCGTGCTACTTTGAAACAGTTTGCTACAACACATCCAGCATTGAGTTGTAGGATACGTCACAAGTAGACGATTTCTAAATTAATTTAAAATTTGGTATTTTATGTTGGTAATTTTTGAAAAAGCCTTACAATTAACAACTAAAATGAAATTGAATTATAGGCCTATATGGCTGACCGGCCGGAAATTTGATGCAGACCAGCACATGTCCACGGACCAGCGGCTGAGAATCACCGCTACACACAAGTGTTAGCGAATCCAATGCTTCCAACAACAGTAATCAGAAATTTAAACATTGAATCAATACCGCAATATTGCAGTCACCAATATCAACAAGCAGAACGCAAGCGACACTCGCGCGTGTCAGGTGAAAAGATTACATGATTTCTAACCTGACGATGGCACCATTTCGATCGAGATATACTGCTGCATCGAGTCTGGCTCCCGTTGATTGTCGGAGGCCTGCATGCCTTGGACCATGGCTTGAAATTGGGGTTTGTCTGAAAACGGGGAAAGATGACGATGAATAATGCGAAGACAAGAAATCTCATCTTTACTGTCAGCTAAATTAGCGGCAAGCAGACAATTTCGTAAGCCTTACCTTTTAACGAGAGTAGCGGCGATGTCATGTTAGCTTGGTTTGTCAAGTGTTGGTTGTCTTTCATGAAGTCGGAAGTCTTGCTACGAACGATTCTGTGGTGAACAGTTCGAGTTAGCATCGCATCTTGCGATATCATTACTACCGAGCGAGATAGTGTAATGGTTATGCGTCCGGCTTCTCGAGCGGTAGGTCGTG
>KE605955.1:0-11457 GCA_000444245.1 Botryllus schlosseri
CTCTCAGTCACTGTTTTACAGCTATATCATAGAAATTTGAGTGAAATAGATGATCTGGGTTTTTCTGGTTTTTTTTAAACGTCCAAATCTGGGTTTTTCCAAAATATCTCAGTGGCATCTCTGAAAGGAGGCAGTCTGCAACACTGCAACATGGAACAGTTTCGACGACTGTTCAACCATACGGATACTGTATCGGGTGAATGCAAATCATTTTGCAAAGTACACGAAACGTCTCTGAACGAAGTTGACGACACCGTTGCAGGTGTATCGAGATCTTTGAGCAACATCTGTGAAAAATTGTCAATTCTAGATACAATAACTGCAACTCCGTCGAAGGCACTGGCCCGACTCCACGTTTGTAATAAATTATGCGAGAATATATTGGCTATGGAAGCAAATTTTCCGAAGAAGCCACAAGATGATGAGGACAATTTCAATGAACAAGAACAACATGTCTATGANATGCTNCAGTCNCAAGCAAATGAAATCAATGCGGAGTTTGNTCATAAGCGTGATCAACTGAGGAATATGTATGCANAGATGAAGACTCATTTGAATGTGTCTAGCATAGAATAACACATCAACGGCAAATGTGGAATTATGTNTACCTTGTTACATACTGAAATAATGCTGTTGCATTTACATATCATATTGAATTAAAACNACAAATAGTGTTNTAGTNAAATTGGGATATGTGATGTGCAATTCAAATGATANACTTTNATCTTTTTAAGAATTTAATCATTCCGCTGTATTGAAACTATCCCATATGTAGTGATATGATATTGTGCNATTTGTCTAATANTAATTTAACTTCTNTATATGCCCTTTTTCCTATTCTTCGCTCGTTGTTCTATGACCTCNTACAAATTTTCCATAATTAATGCAATGCACTGCACTGTTTGCATGATTCAAANTGAGAGAGNATTANAATAACTNATGCTAGTAGGNNGTAATATCTTCATAATNTTATGTATTNGTTAGAAATCAATTAATTGATGGAGTTGAACGCAGAGTAACACTGCTTATGCATTTTTGCATCTCCAAACAACTTACGGTCTTCATCTTTTTCCTTGATATTTGCAATGGTGGTTAAAGTAGTCAATGGTGATGCTCAAGTATAGTAGTATGATATAAGATTGTTAATTTCTACTCGATTTCAAGTATAAGTGCCCTCTCCCATGATACAGCGGCTATTTCGCTCTGTTGTGACGATTTCACTCATAAAAATTATGCAAACATTTCCCCAACTACCAGTTTACAGAATTCCAATTTGCATAAAGTAGCCTACTGAGTAGTTTAGTATAAAAACCTGTTTCACTCAAAGTGGAAGTAATGTAAAGACATAACCACTCCAGTTAGTACTGCAAGTAGACAGAACTGACTTAAGTATTCTGAAGAAGTGTAGCTATTTCCCATTTCATCACAGGCCACTCCTGGTTATTTGCGATGCATTTCCATACTATTAAATGATTGATTCTGCCTGAGATTACTCAAATACCCATGCTGATTTCAGTTCCAGATTCTAATAATTTAACGTTGCGATTTTCCACGATGAATTCTGAAGCTACACCTCAGGGGGAAGATGAGACGCTACCCAATCAAAGTCATTCTCTACCGGACCAGACCCTTCTAGACGCAAATGACACGCATGAAAGCCCTGACGATTTAGCAATCTCACCAGACCTGTACGATGTCGATGATGTTGCCAAACCCGACACGTGCAATGCACCAGACAAAAGCGAAACTGAAAAGCTGGATAAAGATAATACTGACCACACAGAACAGGTCACTGTAGAAATATCACAGGACTTGTGCGAAGATGTTGTGGTCAAATTAGCAGAAGATGAGATCACCAAGCTTGACATTTCTCTTCCTGTCCCACCGACTGCCGGAATGGTAATCGCATGATGATTTGAGCATTTCGTATCTGTGGAGTCGGTACACGTCCATTTTTAGCATTTTGAGAAAATCGTTCGTAAAATTTTCATTTTATTTCTGCCATATCTTGGCCATGGTTAAGCTTGATGTGGCCGAAAGAAAGTGAAAATTGTACAAAGACGCGATTTTCTCAAAAAATAAAAAATGGCCATAAGCTACTCTGATTTCACAGTGGCGATATAGGCCTATTATATCCTACTAGTAAGAAATCTGATCTTGAACTGTGTACTTGCGCACTCTACTGCCACCGATTTGTTTGACTAATTTTGTTTTTCACTACTTGTAAAGCTCTGCTGATCAATAAATTTCCCAGAGATAGCTATTCTTGCGACCTCACCGCCCTACATCTATCATAGAGTGTGTTTGTGTCTCTGTAATCTCATGGTCAGGTCAAGCTATAATATTGGATCTTTCAAGACATTTCATGATCTACTGTACACCTATTTAGTCTTCCAACTATCCTGTTCTGGTTTTGAATACGTACTTAATATTTGATGTCTTATATATTTCAATACTATTTCATTATTCCAGCAGCTTCGATTCTTATGGAATTAGTGTTTTTAGTGTGCATAGCTTCTCTTCCAGTTATGTTTTGGCCTGTTTAAATACTAATTCCTGTTATCAATAATTTTCCAGACTGCGCCTGTGAGCGAAGATGGAGAACTCGGCCAGCTTAGTAAATCAGAAGTGGAACTGAAAAATCTATGCAAGAACATGTTTTCCAAGTTAGAAGATTTCCTTGAGGTGATTGAAACTGTGTATATTTGAATCAGGGTTGTAATGACTCAAGTCGCGATAATTTTGGTGACTCTACTTGACTCGAGTCATTTTACGCAATTTTTTGTTTTGACTCGAATTGTGTTCAAGTCATCGTGCATAGCTCGAACCAAGTCATATGACTCGAGACTAGGATGGTCAAGGCCGGCATTTCGTTGTGACTTATATTGGTATTTCGTCTATCGGTCCTGATGCTTGGAAAATAGGGCCAGAAACTGATAAGACTGAGGAACAGTACTATATTATGAATGCAAACCATTCTACATCACTCGAGCAGAGTTGAAAAAATGGGTTGAACCTGAGTGAACTGAATACTGAACAGTGAACATGATGACTTGAACTCGAGTCAAAATACTATGACTCGGACTCGAACTTGACTCGAGTCAAAACTATTAAAGTGAGATTGACTTGCGACTCGGAACCTTGTGACTTGGTTACAACCCTGACTTGGATCGACTTCGATTTTTTACAATGCACTCTTTGGGGATGAAACGATTTGCACAACCGCAACATTAAAATCGCAATTTTCACCACACCATTGCTAGGATATGTGCAAGCCAAAGACTGGATTATGTATATGAAACTATTTTTGCCATATGTTTGAATATGCCTACAGTATAGGCAGTTTTTCATGGTAATTTCGAGCGTCGAATTGACTGGTGTACTGTTTTGCGCTTGTAGTCACGGTAAATTGCGTTTCTTCAGGGCGAAGTAGCGAGTTCTGTTAATGAATATGCCTTGCTNGAAAAAATGAACAAGGCCACTGCTGTAAAATATGGCAACATGCTGAACGTAGCAAAGTCTGCTGTACAAGGAATAAAGGATGTCAACGGTAAATGTAAGTTCACCTCAAATTTTTGGGTATCTGGTCTGTGAATTAGCGGTAGCATTTTGTGCATCGTCTGTGATTAGTATTTTAATTTGTTGATGTGTTAAACGGCTGTCTTTTTTACACAGTGGTTAGAATTTAAATTATGAATTTCTTTCAAGTCGCTGGCCTACGACAGTATCTTGAGCAAATCGACCAGATAGAGAAGGAGGTTTTGCTGCTGGAACAAAGTGCTTATAAGTTGGATGGTTATGCCAAGCGACTGGGTGAGTCAGATCTTAACTGTTGTTTGTATATTGTATGTCTGTACGGATTACAGTGGGCTGCTGGTGTCCAGATGGGACAGAGGTAGTGTTGCTTACTTAATTACTGCTTCCTCCAATGGTTTTATTTTTATATGGCATCCACTTCCACCGTGCAGGCAAAACTACATGCTTTTTACTCATAGAATTTGGTGATGTGGAAAGTAGTTTTGTTTATGGTACTTTACTTTTATGAGTGGACTTGTCATGACAGAGGAATAGCTCAGACTGTATCACGGAAGCTAAATATATTCTCAAACAACCCAACAACAAACATTTTATTTAGCTGAGATAATTTGATTTCAGAAGCATATGCCTCCAATCTACTGTTGAAAGGTTGTGACCCAATCAAATCTAGTTTTTGAAACTTTGAAATTTACATTTAATTTAAAACTGAAAATTTACGGCGTTATGTCCACCGAGTAGTAGCGTTCTCGAATTTGTCTTCCTCTTACGTAGTTCAACAGTTTTTAAAGCCGAACATTTGGTCAAGTGGAAATTAGAATTTGGATTAGTTTGCGTCTGGTTTATTAGTGAAAATGTTCAAGCAATTGGGGGATGTAGCCTCTGCATCACGGTCACAGAATATAGTCTGGAAAATCGAAGCCGTTTCTGGGGTCATTAGTCTTAGTCATTAACCTCGGTGACGTGAAGATATATTTACGATTTTTTGAAGTTTTCACTCTCGATTGACCAGCAACATTTTTGCGACACCTCTTCCCAATGTATTTCTGTAAACTAGTCAGTGTAACGTGTGAATTAAAACTACATACGCTCCAAGTAGTTTTGGCGTGGCATGAAAATCATATTTCCACTTGTAATTGAGTTGAAATTTATTGCGTTACTTTATATTGTATTTGGCTATCGCCAAGTACTACTTCATGGTCATTTCTTAGGTAGGATTTCTGGAGTCGACCTCGGTCAGACTCGAACCCACAAGCCATTGGTGTTGTAGCAGTGGATTATACCACTACGCTATCTTGCCACAGATAATGCAAGTCTTCTCGCTTCGACGAACTTACGCGTAAGCTCCACTATCGCACGCTGCGCATTCACGCATATAATAACATACAGTCACTAAAATTTGACGTACTAAGCAAGTAGTGGGGAATCTAGGCAGACTGGGGCCGCGGGTCACATTACCATGTAAGACGGAAAGTAGTCCGCGGGCCGTATGTTGCCCGCCCCTGGTCTAGCCTGTCAATTATGATTTTTACAGCATAGACCAGCGGTTCTCAACCTTTTTCGACACGCACCCCCCTTGGCGATGGTCAAAAATATTGCGCCCCCCTGACCCCCCTTATATTTATCGTCATGTTAAAAAGAGCACATCATCTAATACAGCGGTGGGCAACCTTCTTACTAATCATGGCCGCATTTCGATTACTTATGTAGTCTAAGGTCGCATTCCAGGGCATAGCCGCAATGAACGATCTGGACCCAAAATACCTATGGTAAACTGTCCATATCCATTCCCGAGGAACTCCGGACTATTCTACTATTCACAACGGCCTATTGTATGCATCGAAATCGCGAGTGGCAATGTTCTGAATACTTGCTGGGAGTACATATTGTCGCGCGGAACGCGAAAATTTTTCAGAGCCATGAATGAATTGTTATTTCTTGAGGATTCCCTTTCCTGCTCCAAGTAAGACGGGCGCTACTGGATTAAAATCGAAAAATGAAGTCTTGTTGAATTGCGCGGAGCGCGAAGAAAATTTCAAGATTAAATAAAATCTCTCGAAAATTCAGGAGTGAATTCGTAATTGCAATTTGCATGTCTACGGCTACCAACACATACTAATTGAATTAGGCGTCGAAGGCCGCACAAATTCCCTTCTACGACCGCATGTGGCCGTACCGGCTGCCCACCCCTGATCTAATAGTATGCATAAGGTATATCTTACGCCAATTTTGAATCCGCATTCCAGTTGTTTAGTCTTTTACATTACTGACAAACTTCCCAAACTTGTCTGAAAATAACAAAAAAACATTGAAAAGGACATCAATCTAATCCTGATCAAACTAATCCTGATGCTGGCAGTGACTACAGAGAGCACGGCGTCGTTCTGTCCTGCCATGCTAAATTTGATCAGTTTTGGAAATGAATTAAATTGTGTTGATTTATAGCCAAATTGAGAGCGAAACCGGGCAACCTATATTGCATCAAAGTCTGTTTTAAGCAGTGCAGTTCGCCAGCTATCAACAACAGCTACCTAGCGCACAGAGATTTAGGCTACTGCCAAAGCTATAAAGTAATAAATGACTTGCACGTAGAAATTTCTCTAAATCTTCAAAGAATATCAAAAATTTGCTTAAATGAAGTTGAAGTCAGCCTATACTCCGTTGAGCGCGACTGCTGGAGTTTGAGCTTGGCAAGCTCTTTAGAATACGAATTAAGTTTAATCTTCAATAATCGTCTCTTCAGAATGGTCGTGAAACACATGTTTAGTCACAATTTATACAGACATTGACAAAATAGACAAAAATTTCTCGCGCCCCCCCTGAGAGCCTCCCGCGCCCCCCGGGTTGAAAACCCCTGGCATAGACGAACTATATATACATGATTATGACTTCGCTCCGGGATGCACCACGCATAGAATTGTTAATGGCATTGTTAAATGCATTGACAATATTTAGATGTCGAAAACGTCCTGTTTCGTGTATATGGGGTCATACCATATTTCACCGAAGCTTTTGCACTGGTGCTGACTGACTCTGGTTTCAACGCGATCCTCTTTTTTACAGAGGAAAGATTTCGTAAACTCGAAAAGAGGTGACCTCAGTTAACGACGAATGCGATGTCCACGTGCAATATGGCAAATTGTCTTTCGAAGTTCCCCGATTATGTTGATTTATACAGATCTACGTCGAAAAATCACGTATCGTAAAATATCTTCAAGCACAATCTCGTTCACAGATTAATCAACTTTTCACGGGACTTGTTTACAAGAAGATTTCAACTGAGAATTGTCTTTGTATGGAATAGGGCTATTCGAGTATTGCACTTTATGCAACTGAGTAGCGAGTATCCATTAGTCTGTCGATTTGGCTAAGCTGCAGGTCCAGGTCCAACGATTTCCAAGACGTGAAAACTAATTCATGTGGAAGTAGAAAGGTCAGAAAAGCGCTCAATTAGTTTCAGTTTTAGTTCATTTTATAGCGAGATCACGGTCCACGTAGAATATGTTGTAGCCATTATTTCCATATAAAATACCCTTACACAATCGAGAAACTAACCTACAGGTTTCTGATAACGGCAACCGCGTACGTAACAACGGCGGTTACCACCTAAAGTCTGGCGACACCTAGTGGTTTGATGGACCCTATTAGAGTTGAGTCGCATACTTAGAGCAGTTAATCTTCGGTGTCTACTTTCGAATTTCAGTCGTGATATAGGAGTTACTTCGAGCGTTCTTTGTGAAAATTCCGCTCATCAAAGTGATTCAAACTTCGAAATATTTATTGAGAAATAAAGTAATTTTGCCTGTAATACTGTTCAAGAAGTGGAATACGTCTGAAACATGAACTTGACTGAATAGTGCAAGTATGCATGCTACAAGTACCCCGAAAAAGTACCGGTACTTCGGTAATAGCCACCTCTGGGAGGACCATTTTATGATAGCAATACATGATGTACAGCACGTAGTAGGTCATTTCAAACGGAACGTCCCGTTCACATCATTGATTAACCACCGGCATATCTTTACACCATTGAGCACATGCTATTCTTCGCTCGTGCTTGCCGAGCTCAAGGTGTGCCACTGCTGAATGAATTGGTTTTGTGAAGTCGTCATTTTTGTCCAATGATCCAGTGCATCTCCTCGGGCAAACATCCGTCCGCCTAATGCGACAAAACTTGCCGTTTCTGTAAAAAAGAAGATTTGAGTTGGAAACGAGAAAGTGGTATTACAAATTATTTGTGAATGCAAAATACCGGCCGCACTATTGATGCTCATTGAATGCAATAAGAGAATCATCGACGAAAAACTCAAATAACTTCGCTTCTACAGGTTGGAATTGAGTCAAATTTGTTTTGCATCGTCTTTGAAGACAGCTCAACAATTTCATGCGGTTGACAGAAAAATTTGATTTTTTTTTCAATTTTTCTCTAATAAATTAAAAATTCTAATTGGATCTGCGGAGTCTTACACTTGTTAGAATTTAACCAAATTTGGTGTACAGCTGTTTTTTAGGGTAACCTGATAATTTAATCAGTGAATGGCTGGAATCCGGATAAAAAGTTATTTTTGAACAGCCCTACTGTATAGTCTTATTTTTACGGTTGGTAGGCACACCTCAGTGTGATATATTATCAAAGTTTTATAAAACTATAATAGGAGAAATGAAACGCTGCATTTAGTAAGCGGGAACTATTTTATTCCGTGGTACGTTGAAGTTGAACAGTACCAGATGTGATAGTTTCTCGCGTACCCCGCAACTTCTCTGGCGTACTCCGGTTTCAGAACCCCTGTCATAGGTGAATTATCGACAGATTTAGGAATGTTCGTGACCTCTAAAAAATGTACGGAAATGCAGCAACCTATATGTATAAGGAAAACTTGGTGCACGGTATAGTGTTTGATAATACCAGACACGCATAAGCAATATAAGCATAACCGACGCAGATTTTAAACACGTTCGTAAAAGTACGGTTGTATAACGTAGGCTCTCCGCCTATGCCAAGATCTGACTCGAATGTCGAACGAAAACAAGTAGGTTAATTGTAGTTAAGGCGCGATGTCTCAATGCATTTACCTTGTTTGCGAGCTTTGGATTTGACGGTGATGGCTAGATTGGCAAGGTCAAACTCCGTCTGTTTCAAATCAAACCTGAAGGACTCATTCATCGCCAATTCGGTACTGGCTGACAGCTGGCTGCTATTTTTACCTGCGCGCGCGTAAATGGAAAGAGAATGCATTAGTAAACAGGATACAACTGCTTCCCATCTATACGACACATAAAAGGGGTTCTTAAAGTATGGATGTTGAAGCGTATAATTTTGAGTCACGACTGCATCAGGGCGATCTTTTAATATGTATGTAATATTTGTTGGATTTTTGTCAACAAAACATTTCTTAGGGCTTCGCGCGATTTCCGGTGGACAGTTCGAGGCATATCCGAGGTCACTTTGTTATGGGTACTACAGCCAACAAGCCAGACACGCAAAAATCGTTGCTGCAACATGGCTGATCATGAAAATGTTCTGACCCTCGTATTACACAAATTGGTTTGAATTCATGATGAGATTAGTCCAACTTTGGTTTCTCTGGAAAACACCATCGGTGACCGTTGGGATGCTTTAGGTGTAAGGGTGTGTATTGTGCAATGAGCGGTTGCGGACTATGAGACATAGCATTGGTATATCGAAGCCGGCCCCTTCCGCGCCGCGAAAATGCGGTGCCAATAAGATCTGTGGCGCTAACATCGTAGCCAAATTGGACCATCGCTTGCCCAAAACCTTGGATATTGATATGTCCGTTCGTCGACATTTCCGCAACAATCGTGCTGTCCTTGCAATCAGAGTAGCTCATTACGAATGCGACGCGCAGAGGGAAACAATGCACCTCGATTTGACATCGCGTTCATCAGACATGTTCCATAGAGCTGCGTTGTGTACAACTGTCGTCTACTAGCTCTCTGTGTCATTCATGCCCGTAAAATCGTAGCATACTAGTATTAAAATGGATTTTTTGATGTGTGAGGCTCGGGACGCGAGATGCCACTAAAACTTAGATTTGGGTCGCGGCCTGAAAAGTTAAAGAACCACTAACACATGACGTTACCGATTTGTCGACGCGTTGTTCTGCATTTCTTTTCCTTTGAGCATTTCCCACAGATGTTTAACTTGATTCCGATTTCTTGCTCTGAATAAGGAGGGTGCAATGAGGAATGTATTCGTGTTGGCGACGACTAAGTATAAGTAACATAGCGAACAAGATGACCTCAAAATTGGTGCGCAAGATGTCAATGCTCCACAATTAGGGTTGCATTTAAAACATATATGTTTGTTTAAAACACTTTGTTTAAAACATGTTTTAAACAAAGACCTTAGAAAAAATTGTGTTTTTCAAGTTGCAAAATTATGCCATAATTGTGTAAATACCTTCCAAGACACATGTTGTATGAGCCTACGGACAATTANCACCCGATATAGCCGACGTATACGATATGGTTGGAACCCCCAAAATAATCGGTTCAACTGCTATAGTGCGTAGATGTTTTGTCAAAGGAGCTATATTTACCTTATATTTTAAATTGTCAATGCCAATCCACTATGACGTCACAATTAAATATTCGTGACGTCATGGCTTGATAATGAAAAAAAACAATAAAAAATAGGATTTAAACAAGGGCCTTGTTTTAAACATGTTAATTTTGAGTTGATTTTTGTCATAAAATGCAACCCTATCCACGATATTCGCCATACACATCGTGCGTATATAGGCTACATTTCGTATATGCAGCTGTTTGCAGAATTATGCGATGTATCGTAGTGAAAAAAATTAAGCCATAAATGAAAGGCTGTATAGTACTGACCAACATTCGCCATTGACTCTGGGGACATGTTCAGTTTCATCCTCAATAGGACAACTGTCAATCTTGAGAGCTCTTCCTGGTAGCATAGCGACAGCAGAATCTCGTAGTCAATGCAGTCCACTGAGTCCTTACTACCCTGTAAAATTTGTCATTTCGTGTTATTTTCGAGCCGTATAATCTCTCGTGGGAATAGTTTCACACACGCATTCTCTTAATACCGAGTTATAAATGTTGTCGTAGCCTAAGGTAGGCCTACAGTATAATGTTTCATATTTATATTCCATTGGTGTCGCCACTAGTAATGTATAATAATCCCCCAAATGGCCCTATCAAGTAAAGTGTCTGTTTAAACATGTTACTAAATAAGTGAGCATAATAAATAAACTTCGCCATATCATAGCAGGGAAAACGTGCAGTCTTAAATGCGCGCAAGATTGATCGCAGCCCGACAATTTGTCAATTCACCTGTGGCTGTCCTTTTTCTAAATCTTCGTAACTCAATTGTCCATCTAACCTCAGTGTGGCGAGAGGCTTCGTGACGTGTCCAATCACATGATGCCTGTGACCGTCGTCAATTTCGATAAATATCATCTGGAGACTTCGAGACTTCAGTTCGGAAGAAGAGAGCTGCAAAGGCCCAAGACGTTACATTTAGATTGAAGTCGGTAATGTTGAAACGTGTACCTGGAATACGAATCGATCTGCGAATACTGGATCTATGTCGACCTTTTTACACTTAGCTTGCCCGGACGCTCTGTTGTCCGGCAATAAATATATGTTAACCAGCGTGTTCATTTTTCTGCGAGAGGTCCCTCCGCCTACTTTGTGTCGTTCGTTTGACAACGAATCCCTCCTTAGAGGGCTTGAGTTTCTTCTGCTCATTGCAAATAATTTCCTCCTTATTCTGACTGATGGGGTTTGTCGTGTTTCGTCGTTGTTTTCGTCTTGGTGGGCTGCTGCGGATGACCTACCTGACTGTGATCGTCTGAGGTTTCTCGCCTGTTGGATATTTGAAACGATATTATTCATTCATGATATATCGGCCTATACTTATATACAGTCTACATC
>ATSW01011190.1:0-13601 GCA_000444245.1 Botryllus schlosseri
GTTGTTTTGATGCCGGATGCAGTGGCGGAAGCCGGGTCGGAAGCGGAGATGGCATCGACTGAATTATCTTCTCCGCATTTGCTTTGTTCAATCTTTGTTCCTCTTCGAGAACCCAAATTGCTCCGATTGCCGATGGTTTCCACTGACTGTAGATAATCCAAGCATCATACTCGGACCGAGGATTTCATATGGCGGTTATTTAGGCTAAGCATATTTTTGACTATACGATGAGGAGCACTTTTGCATCACAAAAAGTCGGGACTTACTGCTTACTATAGTCGAGACGTGGAAAAGACTTCTATGGAGGCGTCTATGAATATTGATTGTTAATTTCTTATCAAAATATCGCAGTTTAGCGACATCGCGAAGACAGAAGGAGTCAGGAAGACCACGCGCGGCCTACGATAACCTACGCTTTTTACCAAAGGCTGTCAAATCGGTCGTTACTAGTGCCCATGTAGAAGTATAGGTAATGCCGAAAATTTCCAAGCAATTACAAAAAGAGGTGGCGATTTTCAAACCATATTCAAACTATTTCAAACACAAGTTGAAAGGAAAGGTATGGGTAAATAACCCGAAGATGTATAGATTGATGCAGGGTGACGCCTACATTTTCGAGTCAATGGCCGGTGTCATGTCTTCAAATTGTAATATTCACTTTTGAGAATAGCGCAGAATGATTAATGGCGATGAAAATATGTGCATTTTTCGGAATAATAGTATTTTACCATCCTACAGGGTCAGAAAGTTATTAAAATACAACTTTGTACTTGATCTTAAATGTAAGAGTAAGTCGTTTGGCTTTGAAATAGATATGGAAGTAGTGAAAAGATTTGAATATACTTCCTACAGGTAGACGAAATCCAGTTGAGTATTTCGAGACAGAGAAGTACATGTACATTATTAATGTCCAGTTATTTTCTTTCTATCATAATTGATGAAATAATTGATAGAGTTTACCCGTCTGTCATGCTCAACTTTCTGAGTGCGTCCATTAAGCCCGCGCATTCCCTGATTTTCCTTTGATTTTCTGTACTGAATGACAATACCCAAATTGTTTTCGCCGCTATTGACTTTTCGCACTCGTTGCCTTCGTGCAAGAGAACGACAGAGAGAGTGATAAAGTCTTCACCTCGACTCATCTAGAACTCACCAATGTCCAAAAGTTCTCGCAGCAGCGGTAGAACACCCTGGTTTACAATTGCCTCTTTGTTTTGGTCGTTACTGGCGAGGCGCATGAGGCCCGACACGATTTCTTCCACTCTGAAGCCGTCATACTTATGGTCTTGGCTTTTAATTGCTTTTCGAAGATACTATAGATAGAAAACGGGAATGCCGAGAATTGTATACTGGCGCATTAGAACTGTTAAAAAGCTATGTTTATGACGCCACGAACTACCGCAACGTTAGTTTGGTTAAATGATTGAATCACAGCCATGGTCATCATCAGACTCGACAGTCGACACCTTACCCTGCGAATGAACTTGATCACGGTATTATCCGTCGATATGATCACATTGTCCTTTTCCTCTATTATATAAGCCAGGGTAAGGGTAGCAATGATTTTGATCTGTAAACAGAAAGGGATATATTCAGTTAAAATAACGATACCTTCGGCGTGTTCTTCAAACCCCGTACATAATCATATAGCATCTAAAATAGAATGTATAAAATAGACATACCAACAACGGTTGGCGTTGGGTATATATTGTTCGCGCTTGCGCATTTCATTTGTTAATCCTGATTTTAGTAATCATTTGTAATCAAGCCTTTTCAGATAGGCTGTTCTTACCGCTATATAAAGCGTCTGCGAACCACCATTTGTTGGTTATTTACGTTCCGACGCAAAATTAATTGTAAATCTTACATTAGTTACGTTTATCTTGATTCTGTTACGTTCGCCGGCTGTATGTTGCTGTTGCTGTGCTTAGTGTCAGCTATCATCATCAAGTTGGGCGTGCTATTGTGTTATTAAAGTCATGGATCACGTGTATGAATTACAACGATTAGCATCCGTAGATAACCCCATAGACAGGCTTCTGCGCCTCTAATCGGCAGCGCAGGATTCAGACTGCCGCGCAGAAACATATATATATATACATGACTCCCAGTGACAACAAGCTGCTATTACCATACTGGAAAACTCCAACCGTTGTTTGTTAGTATGTAAATTCTATAGGTGGCTCATAGAAGTTCATCAATATTGGAAGTAGACTATCGTCTTCCTATATTTCGTGGAGGTGGAAATATTTNTAGCAGTCAATCAAGTTAACTATACCATTCAGCTGTGATTATATTCCTGAAATTGCAGCGCACGTTTGGAAATCGTAGCTTTGCATAATTCCCACTACAGTTCGATAGAGTCTTCTTACCTCTGGTATTTCGGCCTTCAACAGAGGCACCAAGGCATCCAATACGTTGGCTTCGTCCATGTATACTTTACTATCACTCGACTTCGCGCAATTGTGCAGAACGGAAACACTTTGCAAAATGATGCCATATCTTTCATACTGTAAAGAGCAAAAACAGATGATACCCAAATGCATACAGTAGCAAGCATATGTATAATATATATGGTGCGTGGACATGCGACGCACGGGCACATAAAAACAGCCGATCCGTAAGAACCAGGAGCATTCGGCACTTATGCAGGTCGGTTAAAATAGGGACTGGGCTGGATAAGAGTTATATCATGATTATTATTATTAGGATTAGGATCGAGGTTAATTTTGGTTCAGGTAGATCAATAAGATTTAAAGATAGTTATTTTGCGTTAAAGTCGCATGCTCCAGTGTCGCACTCTTATAACCGACATTTAGTATTATGCAGCAGCTCACTTTTCTCACAATTGAGTATTTATAACTGAACATGTGGAGTATAGTCATCATAGGGAACAGTAGGGTACAGCGACTTGTTTCACTTCCAAATAAACTGGGTAGTTTCAAATCATGCCGCTAAATTTATACGTTGGATCGTGACATTGAACTTTAAAAGCTTTTAAAAGCTTTAAAAGTTTTAGTTATGTGCGGTTATCAATATTTTGTTTCATATATCGCTAGCCTCGTGTGGATTAACGTGATACCTCCGCATACATGAGTTGATGAGAAATAACCTAATGATTTATAGCGAAGCATATATTTTCAGAAACATGCTTTCGTCCGTATACTTACGTTGTCACCAAGATCATCAGCATTGCTCTTGATCTCATCTACAAGTACTTGGAAGGTTCCCGCTCTTCCAAGCGCTATGCTAAACTCGCTGCTCGCGTCGGAGTAATTCCAGCACACAGACTTCAGCAAGCCAAGGCATTCATCCCTGTAACTGTAGTACGCTCTGTCTTTTTGTATGCCCATAGAATATGATAGTGCGGAGTTGCTCCCAAAAAAACGTATTTTGGGGTTGTCAGTTGTCAACTCTCGATTGGTGAAAGAGCGACAGCTGTTTAGTGTTTAGTACCATATATTGGTCAAAAAGATCCGTGGTCAACTTTCCATATTATATGGATCCCGAAGCAATGACGCCTCCAGCGATATTGTTCAATACGATGTATAAATACGCTGTTGCATAACGGAAATGTCATGTGGCCCTTACAGAACTTACGTAGAATTTTCACAGTCCATTGGCGAAAGAGCTCTCATGTACTCCGTAAATATTTTTCCTCCGTTGTTATCGGCAATTTCATCTCCTAAAATTCTTTTGTGCTCCTGCGGAGTGGAAACGTCAATTAATTATATATGTCGTTATAAACAACGGTGACATGCCAGTTCGCACCGTCGGTTCGTGCTTGAAAAAGAAATCCAATAACTCCTCCAGATTCTTTTTACTGGATAACGACATTGTCTTAGCATCAATGTCGTCTGTCGAATTATCGTCCAGCTCATTCATGAGTTTTTTCAAGTATGAAAACGAATCTGAAAAAATCCTNTTTTATATGTCACATTACATAAATAAGGCATAAGATGGAATGGAGCGAAAAGACTTCGAAACTAAATCTGCAAATCTCTGTGTTTCACCTTAGTACCGAAGCATAGTGAAAATTATATTTATTGAACTACGATTCAATAGAGTAGTTACGAAGCAAGAGGGGCTATTATATGCTTTCCATCATCCTTCATGGGAACATAAAATATCGTGTTGAAGGNACAACGGGGAGGGGGTGTTAAGTCCCATACCTACAGCGCTGATAGGCCTACATAGCGCATGTTGAAAAAAAAGAACGTATATGCTTTATGAAATCACGTTCACACTAATCACTCCAGCTCTATAGGAAGCGTATTGGTTTGCTATTACTGCTATAGTCTACCTGCTAGGTCTGGAAATTCATCAAGTAGTTTTTGTCTAGCAGCAGTTTTTTCTCGCATTTTCGCCATTTCAAGTTTTTCTGCTGTAATGGATGCTTTGCGGCGAAGTTGAGATGCAATGCCTGAATGAAAATATGCATTCAACATTACAACCTGCATACAAGCATTCTCACTGCTCATGTGTATGACTTCCGATCACGGGTGCATGAATTCGGAAGGGGCGACTCGCACTCTTTTATCCTTTCTCGGAGATTATGCCATTTCTTGAGCAAGTGTGGAACAGCATCTGTGCTCTGCATGTGCAACCCAAAGCCGAACAACAGACCTATCCTTGCACCCCCAAACCCAACCTAACCTTTACCGCTCCCTAACGCAACGTCGTCCAGTCCCCGTCTTCGCATAACCCCGAAGTTATAAGTTCTGACTATACCCTGATTCAAAACCTACCCCCTAAACTCTGTTCCTCAGACCTGCTCCTTCGCCCGAACAGATACCGACAAACCCAAATCAGAAACTGCGATTTATGAACCCAGCAGTCCCGAATAACTACCATCGGCACCACCCTTAACTCACTACCACAACTCGAAACTCCTAGCGCTCGCCCAACCCACATCGCATCCTAAACCCGAACCATATCCCGAAACCGCTACGCAAATGCCTCAACTACAACCTACAAACGAAGAATACAGCTCCTAGTCAAAAAGTAACTAATTCGAATGAGTAACGATGTTTGTTGAATGGCTATAGGCACTGACAATTTCGAATGACTCTTTTTGCCGAATTACTCGCTGTTATGACACTTGTTGTTTTGACTTGATAATTTGTATACTCTTTGTTTTGTGTGATTGGTGAATCCAGTGGTTGATGAGTCGATGCTCAATCTGTATTTCGACCATACACAAATCTGCTAGTCAGACTAGACATAATCGTACCACTTGTAGATCTTTCTATGTCGGTTGCCTCATATTGTTTCACAGAACCGCTTGACGACAGTCGTCTGCGCTTCCGTAATGCATCATCAGCTGCGGTTCTGCTTGGAGAAGAGCCCATATTTCCGAGATTGCGAGCACCGAATGCCGTGATATCTGTCACTGCGATTCGACTTCTGCACGAAGCGACACNGGATTGATGCGACGAGATCGTATATTATTCTACGTAGGAATCCTCTTACTGGAAATAGCATAAATAGTAGCCCAAACTCAGTATTCAAGAAATACGATTATTTGTTCTGCGCCAATTCACAGTGTATGATAAGGCAATGAAGTGAGGTTACTATAGATACTGATCGCAAGGCAGTCGCAAAACGCTGCCCTTGTAATATTTTATTCGCCGCAGCTTTTGTCATCGTCAAACACAGATATATTTCTATGTTGATCGATTAGTGGCCGGGGAGAAGTTTTCGTCATTAGTGAACGACATCGTTTGATTGATATGAATAATTTAATATACATTCTAGCTAAGATTCAGCGGGGTGAGTACGGGGCAATGATATGGTCCGCTGCCTCACCATAATTGGATCCACGCTCAGCTTAACTTAGATCATATCCCAATAATTATATTTATACCCATTTAGGGAATAACGTCAAGCGCTAAAGCGGACGACTGTACAAGTCAGAAGTGTACCAACAAATTGAATATATGGGATACTTACTAACCAGAATTCCTACCGAAGAATTCTTCCTCCTTGCCTTCTGATCCCGTGTTTGAAAAGTCAAGAAGCGGGCAAGCAACGAGTCGGCAGATAAGGAATCATGATAACGAATATGGATCTGGTGTTAATGAACTTTGTAGTCTAAAAACAACATACCTTTGCACACCTTCATTGGGTGAACCCAAGGCCGGAAGAGCGTACTAATAGTTATTGTATCTTGAATGTGCGTGGGACCATATTCAGTACTCACCAGTGACCACAGACCACGTTCATCTCGCGACTAGTTTTGAGAGAGTTTTGCGAGTTCATCGAATCATTATGTTTTCATGGCTTGATCTCAGTTCTATTAAAATACGCCGATGATTGAAGTCATCAGCAAATTTCATAACACCGCAGCACTTTATAGTTCCGTA
Source organism: Botryllus schlosseri (assembly GCA_000444245.1). Taxonomy (NCBI): domain Eukaryota; kingdom Metazoa; phylum Chordata; class Ascidiacea; order Stolidobranchia; family Styelidae; genus Botryllus; species Botryllus schlosseri. Next base: position 6,366 of record ATSW01011190.1, read on the forward strand.
ATTAATAAGTCTCATTTTGGTATGGTAAGATTAGTTATTGGTTCGATGTAATATTCCATACAACGTTAGCCCACCGTATCCCCGTCCTTAGATTTATTTACGTTATGCGTGTAACCGAACTTGAACAACAGGTCAAATTAGAAGGGACCTCACTTTTGAAGTTCAAATCTTGACGATGATGGATTCTGTAAATTTTAATTATAACGCGTTGATGTTGAAAATGCGATTGCGCGAACATAAGAAATGGCTGTGCTGTTATCGGCGATATTGTCAATGAAGTATTGATATTTTACGACTAAAATACGGTATCCCGTTTTCCATTTCGGTTGTCCAGAAATTATCTTTTTGACCTTTGTTCGTTTTGTAAACGACTGCCAGGCATAGTTTCGTCGGCTTTCAAATTGCACTATAGCCTACTTCCATTCATTTATACTTTGGCGACATTGGTTGGGTGGATGGATGGTTGGTTACCCACGTTACTCGCTTGTAGTTTTATTCCCTGATACGGGCTGTAATCCCACAATGGAAACATGAATCGGTGACTTTACTATATTGCGGTGTTTAGTTCACATAGAGCGATGTTAAGGCTATTTGCAGACTTTAAATAGTGTTTTACGGTAAGTTATGAAAAGATATATCAATTTGTGGTTCACTTTTTACTACCGATCTTTAGATTGCAGTCTTCTTTCTTCCTTCATCGATCTCGGAGTATAAATAACCTACCTCGCAGCATTGTGCAATCACGTCCCTACAGTAAATTTAATTCTCCTTCCATTTCGCTACTGATAAGCCAACATCATATATACGTTTTTAAAGAAATATCGGATTTTACGTTCGAGGCCAAGCAGGATATTATCGACCGAACTGGAGGACATGTTCTTTCTCAGAAAAAGTTAGAAATGTCACGTGATGTCATGGTCTATTTATGATTTCATTTTACTGTCTTTGACCATTACAAAGAGTGAATTCTCGCATTTCTACAGACAGACCATGCATTTCTATAATGAATAATGATTATATTGGTACCATATTGTTCCGATCCTGCATGATATAGATTATAGACCCTATTGATCAAGCGAATGGTGTGCCTAATCGCAGAATAAGACAGCATTTCTCATCCTTATGTAGCGTAGCAAATGAACGAGTAATGAATTATATCGTACATGCGTATGATGAATGGTGAAATGAGTTTGGGCTGCCCGTGTCATTGAATGTACCACAAAAATTCTGTCTCGACAAAACTTGCTGTAACAATATTTTTAACATGTTTTCAAGAAGGATCGGTACAGGATGATTTTAGTCAATTTTCTCCGCCCTTTTTAAGATCGCTTCTGCTGAAGAGTAAACCTATGCAATATCTTCATGGATATAAAACCGTACAGGCCCATACGTCAGGCGATACCACATATATCAATCGCTTACTGTATATAATTATTATTTTTATTTGTATGATAGATATACTGTATTACAGTTCGCGGCATTCTCGCAATTCCAAGTGCCCGCAATGCGTACGTACGTGCGTAGTGAAATCTTGCGTCGACGCTGCGTGACTTGGGCTGTAATCAATCATCTGGTGAGCTGCGATCGAGCGTGTAACGTAAATTCCGCCGTAATGTGCCGTACTCGCGCGCTAACACTTAATTTAGCGACAATCTAAACGCAGAACATCATGCTTATACTAAAGGGTTAAATTTATTCCAGGCGGGCTATTTACGATCCAGCAAAAGTAGCTCAAGGGGATACTCTGGGTGAAGTATATCCAATTATGCATGCATCTTATTAGGCGCTATGTTCGATATGATGTCGGTGGGGTGGTACGTGAGTGATGTTTGAATACGACGACTCGGCGTAACGCGCATCGTGTATGTAACGTTAGGTGCCTTTCCCAGCGTAATTGATGTACGTTGAAACCTCCAAATGAATCAGACTTATGACTGAATGCCAATTTTATTCAGGCTTTTGTTCGAACATAATCAAAGTCATTCTGACTTACTGTCAATCCCTATTACGCAGATGATTGTAAAAAGAGTCTTTCCAATTTGTCTAAATGCGTGTTCGCCTGAATGATTTGGCGGTACTCGCTTTTGGCTTGACGTAAGGTATTGATCTCAAAGTCGCTTTTACTTAAAATGTAATGGATCTTCTCACAGAATTTAGGATTTTGTCAAATCCCGAGAGACTCGAGAAATAAGATATATGCCAATCGGTTCAGGTATCATTCTGTGTAATCTCTTAAGTTGAGTAGTGCTGTTCACAAGACAGTCGGGATAATATGAGTTTCTGCTACTACCTGTAGACACAGTGCCTATGGTAAATATGTTTTCCGGTGAGTCGACATATGCTCAACACATTGTCTGAGTACGGAGAATTTATAATAGTGCATGGGATATCATGCCGAGGAGTATATAGAACTTACTTTCCACTGCAGTATGACCACGGCCGTAGATGAAAGTGTTATATGTTTGTTAGAAGAGCTTCTTGGAGGTAGAGAACATCAATATACTATCCATTGATATGTATATTAAATACATAATACTGTATAATAGACATAAAAGATATACATAGTGCGCAGGGTTGCAATGTTTGAAGTAAGTTTTTGAGGTAATTTGTTACTTTCGTAGATATTCCAGTGTAGACGTGACGTTTCATTGCTGCAAGTTTTACCTCTCCGATTTTTTCCATTAATTCCACTGGGAATGAGCATCGGGGCTTTCCTCGATCAATTGTTGCCGTATCATCCATATTATTTGACTATAGGCTCACCGCAGTCTTTATGCGCTGTATAGTATACGATTAAGATTGTTGTTGATTACAGTGTGATAATTCCTAAATCGGTAACATTAGGAATGTGAATGCAATTACGGATTTCATGGACCAGCGCCATAACTACTCAGCTCCCCCTCGCCATCTAATCAGTATAAGTGGTGTCTTATAAAAGCCTAGAAGTTGGCCATGCTACAAGTCGGCAGCTACGGAATAAAAAAAATGAAAAAATTGACCTGATGTAAATAACCATAGTAGTCGACAAACACCATACTACTACTCAGCTGGTTGCATCTCGGCATTGACAAAAACTGGAATCGAATAATCAATTTCCGACGTATGCATTTGCGGACGTTTTGTGATAAAATATAGGTACTTTCAGCGGAGTGGCGTAGCAATTTGACAACTAAACCCCAACAAATCGCCCTCCCAACTTACTTTCGTGATTCGAAACACGAAATAAGATAGGTTCATCCTCATATCCTATCGTCGACTATCATCGGGAAGAATATCAAGATTTATCTTGCAGCCAGGTTGTATTTTCAGCCTGAAGAAATCGAATTGGAGTATTTGAAGGCAATTCACCGTGAGACCCAACGTAGCATTAAGGAAATGACTTTACGACAAAGCCACCAAAATTTGACGCAAGCGGCAGGCGATTAGCTCTGATCAGGGAGTGCGGCCAAGGAAGCAGTGCCTCGATCACTTGCCGAGGGGATTATTAAACGAAATTAGTGTAACCTTCAATGATTGTTGTTATTTGTCTTCTGGTCTTAATGAATGACTAGTTTTTAACATTTTTACACTATGCAATTTTCATATTTATTGTTCACATATGGAGCACCTGTGCCAACGACCCGGCTTAGAATTTAAAATAATTGGTATCATTCGAATACTATGGTCGCACACTGATTCCGAAAATCAAAATATGAGTAATAGCCGGACACCAAAACCCCCTCAAAATCGCCAAGAACTGTTGAAATCGGTTTTATTATCACGTACAGGGACTGCGCAATGAAACATTACAAGGGGGAGGGGGGCACAAATTAATCTCTGTCCGATTGCTGGCCTGACAATGCGCTATTCGCTATCTAGTTTGCGAACTGACGCTACGGTGTAGTATAAATTCTGAAGTAGCGATAGCTCAGATATATTACAGAGCAAATACCTTCTCTCACTGATTTAGCTGTAATGTAAATTCCTTACATAACTTCAATTGTGAAAACGTAGTACCTGCTGCGTGTGAAGCGCGGCTGTAGGGTCAACATAATTATATTTGGTCTTGATGGCGTCGGAGCCACAAAATTTTCGTAACACCCTTTGGAATTGGAGTTGGAGTCAGAGTTGAGTAAACTTGGGTAACCATATTTTGTTATCCGAGAAAGAAGACTCTTTTTTCAGGTGATGTCAACGGCATGGTCTTTACGGGAAATGGTGTGATCGGTCGTGATTTGTGTAAAAAAGGTCGTTTTTCCGAGCCGGTTCCCACTGCTAGTTTAGTTTGTCGCCAATTGGGACGTCATGGTGGATTGACATTGATAATAGAAAATATAGGATAAATATAGTTCTTTTGACGAAATATCTCTACTATCGCTGTTAAACCGACTATTTTGAGGGTTCCAACCATCCCATATCCATATACGTCGGCTATATCGGGGGGTAATTGTTCGTAGGCTCATACAACATGTTTTTGGAAAGTATTTACGCAATTATGGCATAATTTTACAACTTGAAAAAACATCATTTTTTTTAAAGCCTCTGTTTAAAACACTGTTTAAAACATGTTGTAAACATAGTGCTTTAAAACGCCGTTTGTTTTAAATGGAACCCTAACTGTCTCTATATCATCGGCGGCAATAAAAGAGGACGTTTTACTACAAAAGGGGAAATTTGGGCGTCCTCGGAGGACATTTCGGTTCTATTGTAAAAAATGACAAATCCTCTTGAAGAGGGGGTATGGTATCCCTAGGGGAAACACAAACTGGTCGGAGTCGGAGTTGGAGTGGTAAAATGTTCTGATTTCGACTCCGGCTACTTTGAAATTCATCCTAATGTTCTCAAATGCTACTAAAAAGTGCCGTTGCAGTTACAAAACACATTACGTTCTTCACGTTGGCGGAATTCCACAAACTCAATTTCTTTCTGCGACCTTGATTTCCCTCAATTCAAAGAAAATAGGCTGATCAAATTGGTAATATTAATGACTAAAATGTAAATTAACATGAACGTTGGAGTCGGAGTTCTGTGAAGAAAATATTGGAGGTCGGGGTAGGCAAGTTTAAATCTTCCAGAGTCGGTACACTGAAAATGTCTGGAGTCAGAGTTGGATTAGGTGGTAAAGTTAACCGACTCCACAGCTCTGATGCGATGGGTGCTAACTGCTAGTGAAGAAGTCATCAACTGAGTCTGCTATCTTTCTTGGGTGTTATATATTCGCGAATCTGGGAATCTGCTTATCCAATCATGAAACTCTCCGCACATCACTGGGTCAGAAAGTTTTCGGTTGTCTAGGATATCTTGAGCAAACTGAAGTTGCGTTTTGTGGTTTAACGTTAAAGTTACGAATAAAAGAATGGAATGATGAGATTCGTGGGATTATTTGATCTCACGAGATAGCGCTCGTGAGTCAAGAGTCGTCCCGATAGTTTGTTGACATTGTCACTTGTCAATACTACTGCGAAGGTGAATAAGACGAGATGTGTAGCAGTGGGCATTCTAAGTATCGATGTCTTTCTATGTTCCGAAGACAGCTGCTATGGAATACGATATAGCTAACGAACTATGTACTGAGCGGTATATAAAAATTATCTGACGCGCCGTGGTGGAACTATATGATGATAATTTGCTAGGTATTAATGTATGATGGTATCGGACAGCCTTTCCGATCGAGTTTAGGACAAAATAGCTAATGAATTTCTTGAAGAGTGCGCGCGAAAGTTCGTAATAACGGAATCCGAGATAGCACAATACTGGAAAAGAGTTTTGCAAATGCAACGGTTTCATGTGCGTCGCTATGTGACGCAGATAATGATGACGTCACATTGTTAACAAATGACAGTATTTTCGGGAAGTGCAACTTCCATTTCCTAGCAGAGCGTTGGTGCGGAATGCAGCTTCAGTTTTAGTTATTCGATTTATCGCTCGCCTTTGTGCTAGGGAGTTACATAGTATTGTTTAGTTGCTTGCATATAGCAGCCAGCTGCTGCCTTGCTACTACTAGAAGGTGTTTACACAATAATACACATAGTTGTTGGTGGTCAACTATTCTAGTACAGAATGACATGGGGCGGTCTACTCGTTTCTGTCAAATGTTGTTTCTACCGTGTGAATGTAAGCGTACAAACACAGTAACGTTCAGTAGCGGAAATTATGATCGATTTCGTATATGTGCATGTGCAGTGTGCATATTAATGGATGCGTATCGTGCTCTGAATGATTTTGCATTACCGAAATTTGGACATCGCGTCATTTGCCTCGCAAAAGGCAGTCATTAAAATGCAGTGAGTGGTTGATTATAATGTGGACGCAAAAGTAAGCTATCTGAAGGTTCGTGTCTAATTTGTGCCAGAATGCGCGATATGCGACTGCGTGCAATTCACATGCACCAGTTGCTGAAATGTTAGTCGTTTTTGGGATCTGGCATTAGCTCTCAATTCATGACGGCAATCTACTTTGTAGCATGGCAATAGTATCACAATAATGTTATATCTTCGATAACGTATCGCGCATGGTGTTAACTGCATTAGACATACGAGTTACAGATTCATCATCTATAATTGGGTTGAACACCCTAGTGTAACGGTTGTCTAATATCTAGTCGGCGCTGTCGCGTAATATTGTGCATTCGTCTCAATGGATTGACGATTAAAGTGTACGGTGATTTCATAGTATTCAGTTACCAATCAATAAAATTGGCGGTTCAATACCCCAGAGATGTTCGCCAAACGCGTACGGAGCAAAATGTATGAGCACTGATCATGATCATGTATATAAATCGATCAGTTAGGGCACATCCGTTTTGACGTGAAGAGCGGTTGCTGTAATTGTTGCATGGTTTAATCTTCCATGCGCCGGATTGCTGGGTACAGTTCTGTGGCGTTTGTGCGAATGCGTAACTATGGCATTGATGTTATACTGCCGCCGTGCTTGTATTGATAACAATCCACAAGTTGCGGAAACTTCCGTAACAATTCAATTTGTAACGCTGTACACAATATCCGTATAAAGCTAAACCATTGTCCCCCCAAGTCCTGTAATAATGTAAAATACTCAAATAACAACATCGACTTTCTGTTGTTCAAAACTTCCTATTATCGTCACATCAATATTCCAATATTTATTTAAGAATAGATCTGCGGCTTGGTTTGTCGCCATTCGTAACTATTCCTTTATCATAAATTTCCACCGACAGGAATACTCTTCGCGTAAAAGCCCTATATTTTTCATTACACCCTGAGACTGCCAAGGCACACA
>ATSW01011192.1:0-13256 GCA_000444245.1 Botryllus schlosseri
GTTATTAACAGCCGGTGAAGGAGCAAAGGCCTATTTACTGTAGTAAGAGGTTGTTACCTTAGCTGCAAGATCAGCGTTGTGTTGTTACAGAATCAATTGTGTTACTCGGTGTTCAGTTTTTATGAACATAATGACTGTAATATGTCGAATGCAAAACGCATAGTCCCATTGCCCTTGAGCACGAGTACTTCCCGCTAATGCCGGCCGTTCCACTTTTTGAATTGATGAAGAAGAGCGTTGCGTCATGGGGCTGACACAATAAATAATTAAGAAATGTACTTTGAGTCAAGGGCGTTCTTTTTTTATCGACTAAAGATATCGATCACTCGAGAAGTCGTGCGCCGCTCGCCGAAATAGTTCAATTGGAGCGATACTGCATAATATGTCGGAGTCTCGGCTCTCGAAACAATTGTATTATACAAGTTGAGTGGGCTGGTGGAGGGTAACGCGTCAATATAAGCCAGTCGTCGAACTCCCGCTAACGCCGGTGTGCACTGATTTGCGCGCGGTTTGTTTTGATATGTTGCGCTCAAGCGTTTTTAGAATGCGATATGCGGTGGGTCGTAAGAGGTAATAATATTCATGAGATTGCAAAGTACTGATAGATCGCTGTTGTGGTGACGGGATGTCAATGAGAAACGATTCAGCGCCACTAAGTATCTACGCGGGATCTACACGTCGCAGGAATTGCGGTGACAGGGTGCCTTCAATCGGATTGATAGACAGGCTTCGTCAAGTCGTTTCAACTATTTTTGTTTATGCTGGCACAATATAGCGATGTTTGGGAAAAGTTGATGACGAAACTGAAGGATTTATAAAAAGTGTATAAGCCTCAAGATATCAAATCGAATGACAATTCCGGCGTTTGGGACGGTCGTCAGAATCTAATTACGTCATTTTTGCGGGAACGTATGTTTTTGTATATAATCGGGATACGTATGAATGAATCACTAATACGGGCCGAACGAACAATGGAGTGCCACATCGCTTGACTCGAATAAAAAGGCCAGTGAGTAGCAGCGCGCCCGTTTTGAATGTGTAAACTTTATGCGCTGGTAGCTCCGTTTTATTGTCACGCATTACAACAGAATGTCTCGCAACCCAAAACAACGGCTACTCGAGCTCGATTAGTAAGTCAATGCGACGCGTTTCAGATCAGGTTTACAATTTGTCAGGATCGATTGTCGGGGTATCGTGGGCGTATTTATGAGGAGGGTAGATTCAAGAAAGATCTCGAACCGCAGCAGTTTTGTTGGCAGATTAGATTCGCCACCCATGTAAATTGCTGCACAAGTTCTTACATAAGGAAATTAAAAAGTGTTAATATTATAGACTTTATAGTTTTCTACCTATACGATAACTCGTCATATTTGATATTTCCAGAAAAACGAATAGAATATGGAAATAAATGAAATAATCAGTATTTTAACTTGTTATATTATTGACAACCTGTTTCTCTCACTCGTCAGTGTTCAGGCTTCTACAGTTGTGTCAGGGTGTAAATCATGATTCTATATATGTAGGCCTACTGCTATAGGTCTACTGTGAGAATTGGATGGACTATTTTTCTATTTTCTACTATTTACTTATTTTGGTACCAGTTATATACCAATGCCAAGTTCATAGTACTAGTAGTTGGCCAGGTTCTAGAGATTTGCACTATTTACCGTGTCGGCTAGCTACTACTAGTTCCCAAGTTCTATCTAGGGACATGCAGTTGTTTCCAGACATTGTTTGGCGACTAATGAAGACAAGAGGGTGTGCTTCCTGATCTGAGGGGGTGTGTCCAAAGGGTAGAGGTCCTGACACACCTCCATTTACCCCTGTTGCAGAAATCATGACCCTCAAACTGTCAAAAATGGGCTTGTGCACTTATCCATGTTATGAGTCACAAGTCAATCTCACTTTTATAGTTTTTACTGAGAGTCACGTCGAGTCATTTTCAATTCACCACCGAGTCAAGTCCGAGTCAAAGTCAGCGAGCAGAGGGTCAAGTCCGAGTCACGGTATTATGACTCGAGTCCGAGTCCAAGTCATTGTGTTGACTGCTCAGTTTCCAGTTAANTTTTTGGTAAACACACTTTTTATAGATTTGTTTGGTGATATCAAATGGTTCGCATTTACAATACACTAATTTTCCTCAAGTGCTGTTAGCAGTTTCTGGTCGCATTCACAAGTACCAGTGCCAATAAACGAAATCCCAATAGTGTGGTTACTTNACTGTGCTGTAGCCTACTTTACTACTCTTCGAAATTACAATGAAATGTCGGTCTTGGCCGTCTGAGTATTGAGTCATATGACTTGGTTCGAGTCATGTGCAATGACTTTAGTCCAAGTCGAGTCAATATAAAAATANACTCAAGTCAAGTCGAGTCATTTCCGTAGAATCTCTCGAGTCAAGTCGAGTCATAAGAAAATCGTGACTCGAGGGGAGTCATGACTCNAATCANTACANCCCTGATTTTCACTGTGTCAGTTTTTTNAGGCTATTGATTTTGTTGAGGTCGCCNACATTGAGTTTTGTTGCAGTGCCTTGAATACAGAACGATTCGAGTGTCTCATACCCTAATAATTTCAAGGAACTTCTTCATAAATGCAACTTTGAGAAATTTAAATGCAACTTTTTACTGCAACTTTTGTGAAAAATAAGNGCAACTTTCCACNGATTTGACTGCAACAAAAACTCGCCCTGGGCCATTTCTTTCATTTATTTTTGAGTGTTCTTCTGTCAACTCAGCTGTCACCGTAAACACTACGTTGTCCCTGTTGATCAGCCGGAAAGACTTGTAGACTCAATGAAATGACACTGCGTAGTCAGATTTAACGCGATGAATTAGAAACTGTCATACGGTTCTAGTTCCATCATGCTACAATATTAGATCTGGCACGTTGGTAAAATTCAAATTGCATGCAAATATTTGCAAAAAGGGGACCATGATTCCATCCTGGGACATTGTCATATCGTTAATGNNTTAGCACAGAAATGATTCTGTAGACNGCCACCAAACAATGTCTCAAACAACAACCAAAGAAGCGCCAATATATTTATGTTAAACGTTTGTAAAGTGAGGGCATATTTAATAGGTCTTCCTCCCATCCTCCATTGTGCATGTAGTACAATTAGCTAGGATTAGGCTTACACTTCTTGCTATCTGTGGTTATAATTTGTCTGCAGAATCTCATATCTTTTGATGTCGTTACTCAGAACTTTTTGTAGTGCTCGAAAATTTGTGAAATGAAACTTGAGATTGTTTGAAAGTGTGTGCNTTTACAGGGTGTATCGTAATTTATTTATTGTAATNATATAGATCCCATGAAGCAGTGAAGTCNAAAAGCTCCGTGCCATGAGTATGGTCAAGTCAGAATCCACCTCCAGTAGTGTAAGTGGAATGTTTTTTNCTTCTACTTAAGATTCTGTGACTGTGCCGAATNTCATTTATTATACTGTTACCTGTTATTCACAAGGCCTGATTCTATTAAAGGATTTCCCTTCACTGCAGCAGCTGTATTATAGCTATAAGCACTCAAGCAGGGCTATTACCATTATTGTACCTGATTGAACTTTGTAGTTTAGGTTAAATTACATTTGTACGAATTCCTCACGCTGCTCTTTCAAATCCAACTATATAGGCTAGGTTAGGGTCTTTTATTGATTATGCAGCACAAATTCGTATCCATNATAACAAACCACTGAGTGGATATTTTTCCTCTATAGTTCGTATCCTGTTTATGTAACTTATAAAGCAAAATCGATCTACAGCACGCTGTGAGTGCTGTATCAAGCAGTGCCTGATCAAAAATTTAACCTGTGGTCAATGTCGAGTATTGTGTTGTGTTGCCAAAATCTTGCATACCTGGAGAGACTGCAATTCTACTGGTGTGGTGGGCGTGTCGAAGGCCTGCCTACCTGGTGCTTTGCGGTACCTGCTCCATGCCTTTGCATTAATATTGGAATCATGTTTTACATTTCTTTTGTCTTTAGACCACTGGTAGTCTCTTCCGTGCTGCGAAAACTGGAAATGTTGAAAAATTGATTCATTTACTAGATGTGGAAAATATCGATATAAAAGCTACGAATCCCGTAAGTAATTTTGGAACTGCAATTAATATGATATTGAAGTTTTGAGAAAATCTCTACTATAACAGGTGTGTGTTATTTCAAAGTATGAACTCAGCTATACTGAATGCATGTTTATGATGCTTTATCGAACTCAAATACTTCACTTACTGACCCAAAATCTTGTAATGCACAAACTGTAGGACATAATTTTGTAGTTGCTTGAGGTTCATATCATCAACCTGGTATTCGCCTATATCACATAATGTTTGAAAGCAATGGCTTTTCTGATTTATTTGTTATTCATTATCACATGAGTTTACACAATGATGCCAAGTTAACTAGTTGTGTAAGGTAATCATTTGTAATAATTTTTATTTGTGTTCTTCATTGCGTTTTAGAGTGGTCTCAACTCACTTCATGTTGCTGCAAAAGATGGTAATTTGTCAATTGTAAAAGAGTTGATAAAACGAAAATTGGACGTAAACTCTGCTACGAAAGTAAGTTTTCGGGATTTTGTAATGAATAAAAATACAACTACTGACAATAGATGTCTATACCATAATAATGGTTAATGACAAATGAATACATCCGGTATACTTTTATGAAACTATTTGTAAGTAACGTTATTATGCTTGCTTTATTGCTTTGATCTAATCTCTAATGTATATAGAAATATTCCTGTCATTTCAGAGTGAAGTTGGATGTGATTGTTATTCATTAATAGTTGGATTATTGTCATGGGTTTCAAGTAGGAGAAGAATGTGTATTGTGTAGGCGTACTACTTGGAGGAAATACTACCTGTTTTCAAATTACAAGTCTGGATATTTTCCAGTTGACGCCATACTTTTGTTATCATTTTAACCCGTAAGTAGTGAGATTCGATCACAGATTTCCTATTTTAGAAAGGAAACACTGCCTTGCACATCGCGGCACTTGCTGGGAAATTGGACATTGTAACATATTTACTTGAAAACAATGCAGACCCAAATTTGATCGCTCAGGTGGGTGATAGTTTCAATAAGAATCCTCTGCTATTAAACTAACCATTAGAAATCCATGAGATGTTTCTGCATGATCACACCCTTGCGTTGCTGACATGATTCATGGCCCTCATTTGCGTAACTTTCACAGATATGAGTCGATGTATCAGCCATACATAGTAGGTTTATTGTTGTCACACTTCATTGAGAGTAAATATGTCGGTATTGTAGACATAATAACCTTGACGGCCTGCCTATGACTAGCGATGACACATACTTTATTTGTAGATCTGAGAACGCACTGAGTAACAGTGACGAATGCTATTTAATACAAGAACACTGAAATTGGTAGTTGACTGGTTGTTGATTTTTCATTTCATGGTTCCAATTTTAATAGAGAACAAACATGCTTTATATATATATGTGTGCAAAGTTCATGAAATATATAGGCCTACACGGGTAGGCTGTTTGTTTAAGCTTCTGATAAGCTGATGCAACGCACTATAAATCATTGTACATTTTAGTCAATTGTATGTAGACTGAGATTAACTACCTTGTCATGAGATTTCCACATACNGTCATTCTATCAAGTCTTTCATGGTCGAATGGGTGAACTTTACTGGCGTTGAGTTACAATTTATTGGCATGTACTTGACGTAGGGTTGCTATGGTCGTTGATAACTATCAAGACCGATCTCATGAGAGTGTATTTTTGTTCTTGTGTAAAGCTATCGCGCCGGTAATGGAATGTAATTCTTTCACTACGTCAGCAACATAATACGCGGACTCACCTGAGAACATAATCTAATTACTTTAAGAATTCAAGCAGGATGCAGTTTTACCAACTAACCCGGTAACAATGTGAGGGTGGATTTTATTTCAACACGCTATTGGGTGCTCTGTTTTCACAGTGTGGCAAATACTTTCGTTTGGTCTTTCTTGCATTTTGAATTGAGTTGGTTTGGTGCCTGCCACTTTGAAATATATATTTTAAACTGATCTCGGGGATGAAACCCGTGAATAGCATATACTTGCATGATATTATCTCACATGATTTACATGTAAAATACGGACAATGCTATGTTGCGAGTATAACATGCCTGTAGGCTGAATGTTGCGATGCTAGCGGAATATTTGATTACGGAAACATTTTGGTGTTAAGATATTATGTCTTGCGACACGACCTTGTCTTATTACCAGTCCATGTTAGTAAATTTGATATCTCGTCCTCCCTTGAAGAGAGCAAATTATTCTGAATAACAGATTTAGATACATTTGTGACTAACCTCAGTAGTCTGTATTCTACCATCTGACATTGTGAATTAACATCCCACAACTTAATTGAAGATAAACTGTGCCATTATTCTCGGCACAATTTTGATAATTAGATTGTGAGGGATTCTATTTTGACTTGAAACATTGAGCATTGTCTCCCATTATTTGTATTGGTCAGTTACTAGGATGTAGGAACTGGTACACATTGCTACCTCTTCTATATTTTTGTTTTACAATGCCATCACTGCATGCCTTGCTTTTGCTATATGCGTTTTGTTAACATATTGATGCTGATTGACACTGTTAGGATTTTTTTCTATACATATTTTTCACGTCTATTGAAAACAAGCAAGTCTGCTACACGGAAATGTATTCATTACCAATTGAGGCTGAAATTAGTTAGTTGAGCCGCTCCCTGTTAATTTTCCTGAATGTCTGTAAGGAGGTGGGATATTATACTTGTCATAATGACCTAATTAACTCCCGCGTGAACTATAGGCTAGTATTTAAGATTGCCATACTACTACTGTTGTCAATAAAGAATTATTTCAACCACTGTCAACTCTGATGTAAAGTATATCTAAAATCTAATAATTCTATCTAGACATTCTCATAAAATTGCTTGTATTCTTGTATGGCTCAATAACTCATCCGATGTTCAGAATGCCTTCACTCCGCTATATATGGCAGCTCAAGAAGGCCATGAAGACATTGTAGAAAAGTTGTTGAAAAATGGGGCTAACCAAGGCATTGGAACAAAGGTAAATTGCTGTTTGATTTTGCATTCAGCATACATATTATTTTCTCGATCTTGCGCTTGCCTATTAGATATCGTTATTGTATTGTCGGCGCATTATTGGTCACTATTATTAATTGGACAAATCCTATATTCGAGAGTTCTAATCCTGTTTTTTTCTGTATTCGTCCGAGACTTTCTTTCCACTGTAGTGAAGTAACAAATTCTACATTTATATTCGGTTAAATATGTATATTTTACTGGAATCAAGGTCTAGCATAAGATATCCCGTTTTAAGTGACGACCGTACCAAACATACGCAACAGCACACACTTGTCTGGTAATAATGTAATAAAATTACAGAGGAACTACTCATTAAAAATGCGTCATTACCTTACCGGTAATTCCCTTCCCATATGATTCACCCAAACACATTACCGTGACATTAACCTAACCAAATATATGAATTTTTTGTACACCTACCGGTATCCTGTTTGAAGCGTTACATTTGGTGCCTCAACAAGCAGTCGTGTGTATCAGCTGATATTCGATTCCTAGCCATATGCTCTTCTTCAAATAATTATTAATCGTTGAACGTGACAGCTTGCATATTACAAGATTCTCTGCGTTGTTTTCTCACTAGTGGTATTTACAAATGGTAATTATATCGTGGTGTTATCTTAAGTATCCTTATAGTGTAGAGTTAAGATTAAGGTTGTGTTTGCCATACCAGGCTGCTCATCAGTTAGCGGCTCCTTGACCATGATGTAAGCCTTTGTTCTTTCATTAATATCTGATCCCAAATTCTGTATGGCCCTACTATTCCAATATACTTTATCTCATTCAACACTTCTTTGGTATTAGTATTACAAATTCCTATGAAATNAAAGTTTTGAATAGAAGCCAAAATTCTCTGATGTTTGAGCTCTAAGTTTTTTTTAATTGATTTGATGAACTTGATGTTACATTGATATGTTGATAATTTCAGGACGGTTTCACTCCGCTCGCCGTTGCGTTGCAAGAGCAAAGGAGCAAGGTCGTCAGCCTGCTGTTGGAAGACGACGTGAAAGGCAGAGTGAAATTGCCAGCCCTGCATATTGCTGCTAGAAAAGATGACGTAAAAGCCGCCGCTTTGATTCTGCACAATGATCACTCCTCGGAAGTCAGCTCNAAGGTATTGGGGATAGGTTTTCACGCATTGAATTTTGTAGTAACATTTGAGGACTAAATTGATACCCATTAAATGCGGCTTTCTCTATTTCGGCGTAAGTTCTTACAAAATGTTGATTTCGTCATATTTTAAAAAGTGCAAGACATATTTGTAAGTAAGACCCGACATGCATACTGTATAAGCCTATGCATTTTTATAACTTCTAAAATATCTCTAATGATGTGTCTTGCTTTTCTCGCTATATATTTTCCAATTAGTTCCCATAAAGTTGAAAATTGTGATCACTCTACAATCTGTTTGATTCTCTACAACNGTACACACCACAATCAATATCTGTGTCATTGGGATTAGAATTGCAGCATATGAGCGTGATTCTAATCTGTCTAGCCCGAATACTTGATATGGTCAATTATTATCCAACCATAGACATGCTATTCTAGTGACTTGGACAAAAAAACTGGAGTAGCCTATTGTGTTATTGACTTGTGATTGTGATGTGCGCGATATATTGCTCAGTACTAGTGGCACTTTCATACATAGTAAATGATGCAATCCATTTCACCTTGCGCACTTATCAAAGTATTATCTATTCTTTTTCATGGGCTATCTGGGATATAGAGAATCGTGAATAGGATAACGGAGGTGAGTCTACATTATTGAACGTTATCGTTTATTGACTTTGATATACTTANCTTTTCTTTGTNCTGTTTGAATTTTGAATTGCAACCTTCAAATAAGTTAATAACTTCNACCAGNGGGTATCNCTNGGGATTTATTTCGTGTGTGGCACGTATCAGCTGTCATTTATGTGAGTTCANTACGACACCTTGACTTATCCACTCTTGGCAATAAAANTTTATTGATTTATCNNTCTTTNTGTNTGNATGTNAAATTTAGTATTGATTGTGCTGATTGTAGCAGGGTAATCCGATATCATAACATAGCANCCATTGGCACGCAAGACTGTACTTCTTTGCAGGCGGTACTGAGAAAGTTACCTGTTGTTTCAAGTTTATCTATTGGAGCTATTAAGTAATTTGATATCTTCGAAATTATTTATTGTTCAATGTCCAATTCCGATGACTTCCTATATAGCTTGTTCACTTCAAAAGAGGAAAACNGTGCTGCTACTGTATGTCCGGTTCAAATTTGTCATTCTGCTTACGGCTGATACTTTCTTGATGCCTGCCCTGTGCACAAATTCGAGGTTACCGGAGAACTGANAGTAAATCATAATAATGAGACNNAATGAATATGTCCTGNCTAGTGTCTAATATACTAATTTACTGTTTNCAATTANGTTATATTNATTGTTGTTTATCAATANTCCTTCGCGATCATTTTGATGATGAATATTGAATACCCAGCCTCTTTTGCACTGATNTATCCATGTCTCAGGTGTCAAGTGATCAATNTTTTACAGTAGATTGNCTATGATTGGTAGGCTATACTTGAGCTGTNAGAAAAATTAGTTGTGGGTCATGATACAAAATTCATACATNNCNGGATATTAGAGGAGGTCAAAGTAGCNATTGCCTTTCTGATNCCCAAGTAGAACTTCATTNCAGAAATATCTATGANGAGGAAATTTCTGATTNANATGATCCAATTCACAAAATANAATNATGACTAAATGCTNAATTCCAGGACTTGACCCATCGCTAGAAAGGATGAGNGANTGAGGTAACATNATGCTNNAAGCTTNTCATCAATATTTCATTTTTCGACTTTCAGAGCGGATTCACGGCNCTACATATCGCCGCACATTATGGAAATGTGGGCGTCGCGTCGTTGCTACTCAACCGCGGAGCAGCCCATAATATGGCAACAAAGGTACAGAATACAACATATATTATCATTTTTTATTTTATTTATCACTAATATTCAATTTATCGGTCAGACTGGCATCACACCGTTACACGTTGCAAGTAAAAGAGGCCACACAAGATTTTGTGCCATGCTCATCGACCGTGACGCCGACTTGAATGCTCAAACGAGGGACGGCTTAATACCTTTGCATTGTGCCGCAAGGTCCGGCCACAAACCAGTAGTTGAACTCCTACTGGACAGGATGAGGAGCAATGAAATATCCAGAACCAAAGTATGATGTTGTGTTACATATGTTTTTTTACTTTTGACAATCAGATATTGTGCATTTAGAATGGGCTGTCCGCCTTACACATGGCTGCCCAGGGCGGGCATGTCAGCGTAGTTCGATTGCTGATCAACAAAGGATACCCAGTAGACGATACAACATTGGTCAGTTTGCTAGTACATTGTCTGGATCAACAGTTTCTGACTCCTGCTGTTATTTCAGGATTATTTAACATCACTTCACATCGCCTCACACTGTGGTCACGAAAAAGTTGCTCAAGTATTGTTATCTAAAAACGCGAAAGTCGACGCCCAGGCGATGGTAGGTCTGCTTTTGTGTTTTATCCCGGGAAGTACCGATAGCATTGTTGGTTTCTGTGTATTTTTGAGTCGAAAGTTTTTGATTCTAAAGATTAGTCACAGTGAGACCATTCTTATACTACCTGATCTTCTGATAATCATCACATACGTGATGCTATATATGTTTGGTGTTCGGGTAGCTACAACCTATTATATTATGCTGCCTTGCCGGTCTGATGAACATATATCCTTGTGGGATTACAGTGGCTCTTATGATTACGTGTTTACGTGTAGGCTCTGTAATATTGATATAGGTTATATACAAATGCCCGAGTCTCTTGTACCTGCACAGTATTAAATTGGACCCCAGCTGAATATTCCAAATAGATACCCCATGCCGATGCCGCGCACGTATATTGGGACCCATTCATAGCTGGTTTATTGCACATATCTTAAATATATAGCGTGCAGCTTCTACCACTAGGTTAACATCTCAGTTTGAAGTTTGAATGTTTGATGTTTGCAAGGATTAAAATGACCAAATCCTCTACTTATGAATGGATTTTGAACTAATCGAGCCAAAGGGTTGAGGATTAAAGCTTTACAGCTGATGAATAGCGTTGATTGACTGTTCACAGAGAATGACCCAAACCACAACACTACCCTGCCTAAAATTTGCATATCATTGCAGAATTTGGTGTTGCGTCCAGATACGTTTACCAGTATTGGTAGTAGTTTGCGAATGGCAGGTTATCGTCTGAGCTTGGAAATTGCAGAATTGTGCCAAATGGCAGCTAGGCAAGAGTAGTATGATATTTGATGGCCCATACGGTACTGACTCTCCCCTCTATATTGATATGTTGCAAATTATGAAATCACTGGACAGTATAGGCTATTTGACTTGCTGTAATTTGTGCATTTGGTGTTGCCGTTATTTAAGTTATCTGATTGTATTTAAGTACCGATTGAGATATGACTGTACATTTCAGAATGGGTTCACGCCCCTGCACGTGGCTTGCAAAAAGCATCAACTGCGCATGGTGGTATTGCTTTTGAACGTGAACGCAAACACCGAAGCCATCACCGAGGTAACACGAGTGTCGCCCGTCTTATTTTTTTCATCGATTTCCTAAATTATTCACATCCTGTTTCATTATTCATCTCTTCTTGAGCCGTTGCAAACAGCTTTGATGCTGCAAGTCGTAGATCTATCTATGTCATGCGAAATTTTTAAGGTGGTACTGCGCGGTTCTTTGCATTTTATCGTGAAATATTTATGTGTTTTCATTGATTCTGATTCGGGACTTGCGTCACGAATTTCTTTGCGATATGTCTTGTAATGTAATGATTGTTTTCAAGTCTGGGCTGACGCCGCTCCACATTGCCTGCTTCATGGGACACTCGGATATCATCAAGATATTGCTGGAGAAGGGGGCGCGTTTGAACGTTATGAACAATGTATGTGTTGATGTTTGACCATTAACACTCGTGCTTTCATTGTGCGTTCATTGGGACGTTCTCATCTAACCAAAAACGTCATATGTTTTATGTGGGCAGTTTCCAATCCTCCCCACCTTATTGGTGTTTAAGTAGTCATGTTGGTCTTAAAATCAAATACGTAAGTAGTTCTGCCCATACAATGTTGCTCCTAAAGAAAAATCAGTGGGTCTAAAATTATGTACAAAATCCATTCATAAGTAGAGGATTTGGTCATTTTAATCCTTGCAAACATCAAACATTCAAACTTCAAACTGAGATGTTAACCTAGTGGTAGAAGCTGCACGCTATATATTTAAGATATGTGCAATAAACCAGCTATGAATGGGTCCCAATATACGTGCGCGGCATCGGCATGGGGTATCTATTTGGAATATTCAGCTGGGGTCCAATTTAATACTGTGCAGGTACAAGAGACTCGGGCATTTGTATATAACCTATATCAATATTACAGAGCCTACACGTAAACACGTAATCATAAGAGCCACTGTAATCCCACAAGGATATATGTTCATCAGACCGGCAAGGCAGCATAATATAATAGGTTGTAGCTACCCGAACACCAAACATATATAGCATCACGTATGTGATGATTATCAGAAGATCAGGTAGTATAAGAATGGTCTCACTGTGACTAATCTTTAGAATCAAAAACTTTCGACTCAAAAATACACAGAAACCAACAATGCTATCGGTACTTCCCGGGATAAAACACAAAAGCAGACCTACCATCGCCTGGGCGTCGACTTTCGCGTTTTTAGATAACAATACTTGAGCAACTTTTTCGTGACCACAGTGTGAGGCGATGTGAAGTGATGTTAAATAATCCTGAAATAACAGCAGGAGTCAGAAACTGTTGATCCAGACAATGTACTAGCAAACTGACCAATGTTGTATCGTCTACTGGGTATCCTTTGTTGATCAGCAATCGAACTACGCTGACATGCCCGCCCTGGGCAGCCATGTGTAAGGCGGACAGCCCATTCTAAATGCACAATATCTGATTGTCAAAAGTAAAAAAACATATGTAACACAACATCATACTTTGGTTCTGGATATTTCATTGCTCCTCATCCTGTCCAGTAGGAGTTCAACTACTGGTTTGTGGCCGGACCTTGCGGCACAATGCAAAGGTATTAAGC